>JAADWY010000046.1:0-89332 GCA_023336355.1 Pythium dissotocum | reverse complement strand
TTTGGCTAGGCGACGTGGGCTGACGCGCTTCGCGCTACATCGCGCAGGCGTTTGCACCGCCAACTTCGCTTCGCTCGTGGCGGCCAAGGCACGCGCGTATAAAGAAGACGCATTCTGGACAGTGTGGGTCGCGATCGATCATGCTCCGGGGGGTTCCCTACCCCCCCCCTTCGCATTCGCTCTCGCTCCAAGACTCCTAAGGGAGGGTTGACCTACCTCTCTGTACTTTTGATTTTTTCTCTGTAGTTTTGTATTTCTCTCCGGCGGCTGGCTTCCGGGACTCCTGATACGGGGAGCGTCGCTGTGGTCCGCCTCAGCCTCACCCTCATAGAGTCACAGTTGTTCGAGTTGGTTCCATTTTCACTTCAGGAAACGCCAAAACTCGGCGTGACGATCCCGACGCAGGCACCAGATTGGGCCACTTCAACTTGGATGTCAACTTCCAGTGGCGGTTTCACAGAAGAGAGGACCTTTCAGCCGATGGGTCGCTCTACTAATGCGTTTCGTGACATGATTCATCGAAGTTTTTGTGCGACGATTCCTCACCGACTCGCCCAAAAAGGAGTGAGTGGTCTCGAATACTAGAGACCAGAAGAACTGAATTGTGGGTGCTGTATCTCCGGTGTTTTGACTGCACCATGCCTTCGTCCGCACCAGAAAACTTAATCTGGAACCGAACACTACTCGAGTCTTTGTTAGAGCGGAGGCGGATTGCAGAGTGCTTCGAAATGAACTGGTTTGAAGTGTATTGGACTGTATGGACAAAGGAGACAATGTGAGACTGGGGCTGTGGACTCATGCTGGACTGCACAGCACCAGCCGTCAAGACCTTGTTCTGGAATTGGAAGCTACAGTTGGGAGAGTTTATTGGAATGGCTAGTTCCCTCAATTTATGATGCAATTTCTCACCAAAGAATCTGCCATTCGAATCAATCAAATGCACGGAATCCTTCAAAGAGCGGATAACGCTTCGTGGCAATCCACAATGCTTACGGCCACAGTGACGGGAGCGTATTCAAATGCTACCTACCAGTATCTGTGCATTCTCGATCGACGCCTTCTCCCAATCAAGGACACAGCTCCAGTATGATGCATTGCTTCGTTTACTGCCGAAAATCCAGCCATTTTTAATCCCGTTGTCCGGTGCCGTAGAATTCCTAGTCAAACCAAATGTACTGTTTCACCCATAACCCACAAAAACACCGGCATTTCTTGCAAAGCACCGACACTTCCAACATAAAAGACGGCCTGGCAAAAGTTAAGAAATTAATCGTCGAGTCAAGAGGCCGGCCGATCTCGGCTGGCAGGCACCGGCATTTGTGGCCACAACCACACAAAGACCAATCAGAGACTGTGATTCCCGGGACCAAACAAACTGTGTGGAACTAGAGAACCCGAGGAGCTCATCTGGCTTTTCTTTGGGAAGAGATCGGTGTGGCAACGAGGGATAGGGAACTGCAGGGCGAAATCTTTCCAATGCGTAATCTACGAAAACCAGGGACGTTTACCAAAAAAACCCAGTCAAAACATTCACTCCCATTCATAATTATACCTTTAATTGACTAAAACATCCAAAAGTTTACCTTGTTTTGCGATAGAGTGTCGACTTGAACCCCTCAGTGTGGTACAGTCATCAGCTGGTGTGGTATCTGGCAGTCCACACTACGCGCGAGAAAGAATTCGTCGGAGTTTCCCCACGACTCCCCGAGGTTCTTCCGTTGTCAGCCATAGTGAAGAGCCCGCCTGGCTGTTCTCACACTCTTCTCGTGGCCCCATCAGCTGTGAGTGCCAGCGGGTCAGTCTGTTCGAAATGACGGAGCTCCTGGGTTTTTCGGCTCCGCTACAGGCGACTTGTCTTGTTTCTGACAGAACTGTCGTGTGTGTTTGTTCACAGAGCCTCGCCTTCCCATCTCCCTCTCGCTCTTGGTTCTTCCTCTCTTCCTCTTCCGGCTTCGTGTTGTGCCTTGTTCCCTTGCCCTCTCCTCCCGCAGGCGCTTCCCTTCCTTCTGGCTTCTCGCTCGGTGAACGGAGACTGTGACGGTGACCGGCCAGCCACGTGACTGGTCTCCACGATCAGCAGCTCCGGTCTCCCTCCTCCATACTCAACTTTCGATCATTCTCGGACTTGCCGGCTTCCCATCAAGAGCTTCAGCACTTCTTCCAATCAAGACACACAGCTAGTTTCACTATGGCTCAACAAGACGGAATCGTGACCCCCAAGGTGGACAGCTCGTACCACAACGGTGAGGATGCCGAGAAGGGCATCGCCACCTCCGCGCCGATGCTGAACAAGTACGACCAGGAGGGTGCCCCACGCCGCAAGAAGTTCCTGTTCTGGTCGCTGCCCAAGAAGCAGTGGATCTACGCGCTCGTGGGTACCATTGTCGGTGTGCTCGCGGTCGTGCTGCTCATTCTGTTCCTCGCGATCGTGCCTGCGATCTTCCAGAAGCAGGTCGACAAGGTGAAACTCACGGTGAATCACCTCGACCTGCTCAAGATGTCTGGTGACCGCAGCTCGAACGACCTCACGGTCGAGATGAGCGCCCACATTGTCAGCGATGCCATGGCGGCCGCGACCATGTACGAGACCACCGCGACTCTGTCGTACCAGGGCAAGGCCTTCGGCACCGTCACGCTCCCAGAGACTGAGCTGAAGAAGGGCAAGTACGAGTTCGATCTCGTGATCAAGGGCCCATCGGTGGTCGTCGACCAGGACGCCTTCCGTGCGGTCAGCCAGGCCATCGTCGAGTCCGAGACCGTCCCAGTTGAGGTCTCGGCTAAGGTCAAGATCCACGCCATGGGCCTCTCGTACGGCGGCCTTGAGCTCGTCCGCACTGTCAACGTCAAGGGCCTGGACCAGTTCAGCTCGCCTCTGTCCAACATCACGGAAATCACCGTGCCAGCCTGTGAGGCGGATTACTTCCAGATGGGTACCAACATCACGCTGGTCAATGACTCGGAGATCGGCCTTGACGGCATTGGTACGCTCAACATGAGCGTGTACTACGAGCAGCAGTACCTTGGTCAGGCCATTTCGACCGACCAGGCCCAGGGTATCCCACGTGGTGTCGTGCCGAAGATGTTCATCCTTACGGTCTCCCGCCAGAACAACAAGACCATGAGTGCGCTCACCAACCTTCTCAAGGCCATGATCAAGGGTACCGTCCAGTTCTACATCACGGGCAACAACGACGACGCTGTCAAGGACGCTGTGCTGCTCGACAAGGGCCTTGCGGCGCTCAACATGAGCGTGCCGTACAGCACGGGTCTGAAAACGGTCAAGCTCAACACCACCGTTGCGTGCAACGACTTGATCAAGCTCATCAGTGCTTAACCGTGGACAAGGTCGATCTGACTATCTGTAGGACCTACTGTATTATCCTGGTGAAGAATAAAGTTTTGCGTGCTTCTCCCTGCATCCCATTTTGTCTTCGACATCCAATTTTTCATTTTCATTTTCATTTTCGTAAATGGTGGCGTCAGGAATCGCCAAATCCGTCTGCGGTTGTCGAAACGCATGTGTGACAAGTTGCTTCTCACTCTCTGTACAAGAACACACTGAGTTCCACCAATGGTGCAGTATGTAATAGTGGTGACTCTCGGTATAAGAGCAAATGGATCTTCAATAGCCGCCGACTCACAAGAGCTAGAGGCGAGACCAACGACGACCACCACGATGCAACGGACGGTATGGGCAGACTCTTATTCCGGGATGTTCCGCAGCTCGTCGACGGCAGCGGCTCCGCAGCGCCAGCCGCTGCTGCAGCCCACAAGCAACCAGCAGAAGGTGTCGCCGCCGAAGAAGACACTCACTAGTGGTCTGCGGAACCTGCTCTTCCACAATGGTGAAGAGTCGCCTGAGCACCACGGCCGTGACGATCATGGAGCCGAGCCACCGACGCCTCCAGCGGCGCCCATGAAACCCTCTGTGCCTACCAAGATCAAGCAGGTCGTGCCTGAGTTTGTGCCTCCCAAGCCGGTGTCTCCGCCTTCCAAAGCGGCGCCGGTCAAGAAAGGCAACCCGCGCGACACGTTCCAACGCTCCAACTCGCACCCGATCCGTTTGGATGCATCAGCTGCTCTATCGGCTTCTCGCAGCTTCGATCCGTCGATGACACGAGCCGCAGCGTTGGATTCAAGCAGCCTCCAGTCGCCGTCACGCACAGCGTCGTCGGGGGATCTGCCGCAGCAGACGCAACCACTAGCTGCCCCTAGTCTTCGCAGTACTGTGTTTGGCTCGTGCTCCCACGTGCTGTCGACCGTGATCGGTGTGTTCTTCCAGACCATCAAGTTGCACCAGGAATTCATTGAGCCTCACGTTGGAGCTGAGCTTGCGGCGTCCGACATCACTGCAGGTGGCAGTAAAGTCCGCCAAGCGAAGCTGCTGTACATCGCGTTGCTCGAGAAGGCACAGAAAGAGCGCGGGGAGTGGCAGGGCTTTGCATCGAAGGACACGAACCAGGTGTCCAACAATGACGTCGACGAGGACCAGGAGCCAGTGGAGGAGTCGGCCACGGATGTCTTGCTGGCTGCATTGATAGACTTGACGAAGGAGGACACGTTTGCTGTGCTTCACGAACTCCTGGAGCTCAGTTACCGGAACCTGCGTGTCTCGCTCGTGACACCGACAGTCTACAGCAAGCACAAGAGCGAGTTGGCAAAGGAATCGCTGACGTCGCCAGTGTCGCTCACCACACTATTGCGAGTCGGGGGCTTCGTGAACGACCTGAACCGTGATGAAAAGAGCTGCCTGCTTCGCCTGATGAACCTCTGGCACGCGCGATGCATTGTTGACCGTGACCAGCAGCAGGAGCTCCGGCGTATTGTTGAGGAGAGGTACCCGTTGATTCTGACCGAATGCTCGGAGGTCGAGTTCATGGTGCGTTCCGCTGTGATGACGTCTGTGGTTATGGACCGATGGTCTGAGTGAGAACTATGTGTACTGATAGCAACAAGCGGCACGCAAATCTGCTCGGCTGGATCCGGTGGCCGTCGACTTGCTCATGGTGATGGTCCAGCATCGCGAACTGCTCTTCTGTGATGTGGAGGCACGATATGTTAGCCAATTGTATAGGGAGGTGACTGGAAGTCTGACTTGCCGTTCGTGATGATCGTAGCTCTTCACGATCCGGCACGAGATGCAGCTCCCGCCAAGTCTTTTAGCACTGGAGGCAGAGGAAACACGACAACCAGAGGAGCCGGAGCCATTCGAACAACCAGAACGCACCGAGAGTGAGCCCGAGGAACACCACGATCCTGCAGAAATAGATGAAGATCTCTACCAAGACGCCAGCACTCAAGCGGATCCCCCAGAGACCGCCACCCAAGATGCCGAGACTCAATCTGCTTTGTTGCAGACTGACGATGCAGGCACACAGATGGAGAACGTTCTCACCCAAGAGGCCAGCACGCAGGTGGAGTATGACCCTGCAACGCAGGAGGAGCCAGCGGCTGAGGGCGTCCAAGTGGCCCAAGAAGCGAATGAAGGAGGCGACGGAGGCGTGGGTCTTCAGCTACTTCTTGACCATGAGAGAGGAGGCGAAGACATGGTTGCCACGTCATATGGCTCATTCCGACCAGAAGGTGAAGCAGAAGAGGATGCGCCTGAGCAGCTCCACGATGAGTCTGTTGGCTCCAGGAGGACCAACCTCACGATGGCTGCACCACCTCAGACTGAAGCCATTGAAGCTGCTCATCGTGAGCCAACGCCCAAGAAAAAGAAGGTCAAGAAAAGGAAGACGGTCAAGAAGACAGGCTTGCTCATAAGCCGTGGTCGAGCGTCTGCCAGCACCAAGTCAAAAGAGAAACCTCACCACCTGCAAGCGTGTGGCTCAACCCAGACGAAGCCTCGCATCAGTGCACGGTTGCTGTTGCCATCTCGCAAGGTGAAACGGACCCCACGGATTGCGATGACGCTTGAGGCGAGCACTCACCACATCCACGAGGAGGTGTCTCAACCGGATTCAGCCTCCGTGGCGGGTGAGACGGCGACTGTGGCCAAACTGCCGCCTGCGGGGGGGACCGTGCCACGCGACGCCACGATTACATACACGCACGTGGGACTGTCCATCGCAGCCGCAGCGTTGGGTGCTGTAGCCACCCTCGCGCTGCAGGCCATCCGCAAGCCCAGCCACTGAGCCCCAGACTAGTACACGAAATACCGCCGACTCATCAAGCTCACAAAGTAGCAACCAACTCAATCAATGCAACTCAAAATCAAACCAAAGCGTTTGGACCACAGGAACTGCTGGGTGGAATGCCAATGGCATTGGCTCCACCCTTCCAGGTGTTCAGTCCAGCTCACAAATGGCTACACTTTCCATGGACTCTTCGACTCCTGGAGGGACGCCATCGTTCCTTTTTAAACTCGTGGACACGAGCATGTCCCAAGTTGCTCATGTGCGATTGTTGAATGGAAAGCACTGGGGGTCGGCGACCCCCAGTACCCCGGGTCGGACAGGTAGCCACTGCGCCAATGACGCGGCAGCCATCAAGCCAGCAACACACAGAGATTGTGGGCGAGCTGACGCGCAACCCTGTCCCGTGGAGATTAAAAGGGCGGTCAACTACGGTACTGCGTGGGACACGCCATTCCGTTGGCTTGTCAACTCTACAAATCGCTCCACGACCGAGGAGCTCGAAGGATCAAGCCAAGCAGACGCAAATTCTGATAGGATAACATCAGGAAAGGAAGTAGATTCGATCGACGATGATTATCCTTTCACAGGCGCACGTGGTGGTTCGCAGTGTGTGGCAAACACTGCCAGTCGTTGACTACGATTTGGCTCGGATTCGGTTCAAGGTTTTCTCAATGGGAAGCTCCAAGAAATGGCGGGCGAATCAGACGATACTGTAATCAGCCAATGGACCATGATCCGATTTTCCACCAATCAAACGCATTTCTTAAGTCCTTCAAGTCCAACGCAGCAATGATTCGTATCATCTTCCACAGGACCGTAATACACTACAACCAGTAGACAGCTGTGAGCCGATGGATGGTGGATGATCGAGTATAGGAGGCACCGTATGACACCCTCGGTGGATAGCCGTCGCCCGCAGCCTCGCGACACTCGTCGACGACCTTTCATGGAACAGCTGGCCCGAAGAGCGCATCTCGTCGGCGGGGTTCTCTCTCTGGCCAAAGAGTCCAGCACCTTCAGTACTGTACAGTGTACTGTGGTTTCTGACGGTGCGAGAGGCCTGGATACACGACCAACATCCATCCCTGTACATCCATCCATCGATCGATCCATTCGTCGGCTTCCGTCATAATCCAAACATCCGCTTGGTGCTCACACGCAGCTACAGCTACAGCTACAGCTACCCAGCCACAACCAGTCTACTTCTATCCCTTCCTCCTCCTCCATCGACTTCATGCTGCGACGGACGCTTGCTCTCGCGGCGTCGGTGCTTCTCGCGTCGACCGCGCATGTGGACGCCGCCGCGTCTTCCAGCGCGATCTGCCAGAGCGCCGAGTTCCAGGCGCTGACGCCCACGGCGCTGGGCTCGAGTCCGCTGCTCGTGCGCTCGCTGGTGAGCGGCTCGGAGGTGTGCTTCGAGTTCACGCTGTCGTCGTCCATCTCGTCGGCTGGGTGGTTTGCTGTCGGCCTCGCGGCACGTGCCTCGATGGTCAACTCGCCCACGACCAACGTCATGCTCTTCCGCACGTCGGTTGGTAAGCCCGAGTCGTACGTGCTGGGCGGCTACTCGTCCAGTGAGGTCACGGCGGAAAGCGACCAGTCGTTCTTTGTCGTGCACGAGTCGTCGACGGCGCCCCTCAAGTTCAGCTACCAGCGCACGCTTGCGGCGTCCTCGTCGAATGACGTTGCCATCGACACGTCCAAGGAGGCGCAGTTCATCTGGGCGTACGGCACGTCGTGGCCGATCTCCAGCCACCGCAGCGGCACTATGGGTACTGCCAAGTACACGATCAACACGGCGGCGTCCGGTGCGTCTACTACGCCATCGAGTGGGTCGTCTGCCACGCCGTCGACAGGTTCCTCCACTACGACGTTCGTGCAGCCCAGCACGCCATGGTGCGACGACAAGAACTGCCCAGCGATCATTGGCGGTCTCGCGTTCGTTGTCATGTTGGTCGGCGGCTTCTTGCTATCGGCTGTGATCCACAACACGCCGCTGGGCCACGCCATGCTCCACAAGACGCTCGCGAGCCCGCCAGTCAAGGCCACGACGAACGCGCCTGTGTCGTCGCCAGTCGTCATGTTCCTTCAGTGTCTGGCGGATCTGCGTCTCGGTGAAGTGCTCGTCGTGCTGATCTTCGTCGGCGCGATGGCGATCCTGGTCATCCTGAACAAAGACTCGACCAACCGCGTGACGTCCGGACAGGCGGCGCTGTTGATCATGATGTTCATGATCCTTCCAGTGACGCGCATCCCGCTGTGGACCATTTCGTTCGGCAGCTCGTTTGAACGTATCGTCAAGTTCCACCGCTGGCTGGGCATGGCGCTGTCCATCGCGACGATCATCCACTTGATCCAGGCCGTGGATGTGACCAAGGTCACGAACACGGACAAGTACGGCAAGGTGTACCCGTTCATGGGCTTCCTTGCGTTCGTCTGCTTCATGCTCATTGGCTTGACCGCGAACGAGTTTATGCGCCGCAAGTTCTTCGACGTGTTTTACCTGAGCCACCGCGTGTTGTCCATTATCGGCTTCGTGTTCACGATCTTGCACAGTGCCAAGATGATCGGTCTCGCGCTCGCTGTGCCGCTCGCGTTTTACGTCATTGGCGTGGTCAACACGTGGATCAAGTCGTACTCGGGCTCGTACCAGGCCACGGTCTCGGTGCACGAAGGCACGGGCGTGACGACGCTGCTGCTCAACTCGACCGAGAAGACCAAGTACTTTGCGCAGCACATGAACTTGTGCTCGTACTTTTGGATCCGTATCCCGACGATCTCGGGCGTGCAGTGGCACCCGTTCTCGGCGATCGTGACGCCAAACGGCGACTCGATTGGCTTTTGCATCCGTGCGATGGGCCCTCCAGATGTCAAGACCTTCTCGCGTACGCTGCTCGAGAACGCCCGCACGACGCACTCGCTTGCACTCAACCTGTGCGGTCCTTTTGGCAAGACGTCGGTCGACGTGGAGAAGTACGATGTCATCGTGTTGATTGGCGGTGGCATTGGCATCACGCCTCTGCTCAGCGCCATGAACCAGCACCGTCTCTTTGCGAAGAAGTCGGCCAAGGCTGCCGACTGGAACGTGCTGTGGTCTGCGCGATACCCACAGGACCTGCTCATGGTCGACGAGCTCATGCCTACTCAGGCTCAGCTCCAGTACTCGGCTACGAACCTCCAGGAGCCGTACCAGATCGGCGCCGGCAGTGCACCAGCTCTGAACGCGACTTGGAACGCCCACTGCTCGGAGGAGAAGGACGACGGCATGGTGGCGCGTGCGAACGGCGAGCAGATCGCCTACCGCGCTGGCATGCCTGTGCTCGACGAGTACATCAACATGGGTCGATACATGGGCCGCAAGGTCGCGGTGCTGGCGTGTGGTCCTCCTACGATGGTCGTCGAGGCGCAGGCGCTGGCCCGCAACTGCGGCTTTGACTTCCACAAGGAGGTGTTCCACTGGTAAATTATGCTGCATTTTTCAGAAAGGTGGAGAAAGCAATCCACTCGGTCAATCACTGCATGTTAAGGGAAGTCACGATATAATCTACGCAAACCCATTTTACTTCACGCCATAAAGTCTGAACTGTGTTGTCTTGCACGCTGCCTTGCGTAGCTCCAGAGCTACTCAACGTAGTCGAAGTCGTCTTTGATTCCAAGCCACTTGTCGACCTCGGACCCGCCACAGCCACGCTTATTCATGACCCACGAGCGCATCGTGTACACGTTGTCCGTCCAGCGGTTAGCGCCCATCTTGGCAATCTTCACCTTGCGTTCTGTGCGGTGAAACCAAACGTCTCCATCAGTTCAAGAACTCACAACGGCCTTCTGGCAGGTAAAATGTACCCATTTCATCCAGAATCTCAGGATCGTTGTCAGCCAAATGCTGGATCTGGGAGCGCATGTCTTTGACCTTGGCCTGTAACTCGCCAAGCATCTGCAGCTTTGCGACGCGGCCGCCCTGTACATGAAAGGAAACATTAGCATCAGCATCGTCATGAACCTGAAGGAAGGTTCGTTGCTTCTTACGGATTCTGTTCGCATCGACTTCTGCTTTTCGACGTCTTCTTTCACCGTCGCGAGCTTTTCCGTCAGCGTTTGCTTACGTTGCTGCAGTTCGCTCAGTTTCCGCTTGCGCTGCTGCGAAATCTTGCTGGGAAACGACCAGAAGTAGTTGCCCGATCCAATCTGACCGCCACATTCGTCAGCTACAGACCAAAGATACTGCCGTACACACGAACAACCAGCTCGTACCTTGTCGAAATCCACCAGTGCATCGTCCACGAGCGCCTGGTTCACATCCCTGATCGTCTGGAGCACTGCATTATCCCACAACAATACAAACAACATGAGTCCTTACTGCCGTTGCCACTGCGATTTCACCACATAAGCATAGAAGACCGCACCAACGCCCGCCTTCGCGCCGATCTTCTCGACCTCTTTGATGTTGAACACGTCCTTCGAGTCGTGGTAGATCTTGAGGATGCGCTCGCGCTTCTCCTCGAGCGATACGCCCTTCTTCCGCTTCGACATGATCGACGGCTTCCTGTTTGTTTGGAGCTGTTGGTCGAAGATTGACAAACGAACAAACAAACTCGCGCCAAAAGTCAAATGAGTTTATATCAGCAATTGCGAGTTAAGAACCACACTGAACACTAAATCAGTAGCACGAGAAAGGTCCCGTGTAAGTTAACCCGACTTGACCGGCAGCTCGCCCGTGGCGCCGACGAGCTCCGCCGTGCGCTTGAGCGTAGCGTGGGCGTTCAGCAACAGGTCCTCGAGCGAACCGTCGTTTTGGATCACCAAGTGGGACTTCTTCACCTTGTCCTGCAGTGAAAATCGTATTAGTTTGTGTGTAAATTGCTTTAGAATCCCTGGCAGAGAGCGGACGTACGTGCAGCTTCATCTGCGACTGGATGCGGTTCTGGGCGTCGGCTTCGCTCAGATTGTCGCGCTTGACGAGACGCTTCAGTTCGTTGTCTTCCGTACACGCGACGACGATGTTCGGGTAGCAGAAGTGCTCCAGTAAGTTGGTCTCGAACAAAAGCGGCGCGTCGAACACCACGAGCCGCTTGCGAGCGATCAGGCGGTGGTACGCGAGCTGCTTGAACATTTCCCACAGGATGAATTTCTGGACGAATACATACCCAAGACGATAAAGTTAGACGGTTGTGAATCGTAGTTCCGGTGTGTGGTGGAGGCAATCACATGGGTGCAGGCGTTGAGCGTCTTGCGCTTGGCCGGGTCGCTGAAGATGATCGATCCGAGCTTCGCGCGGTTCAGCGTCTTGTCGTCTTCGTTCAGCACGCCCTCGCCAAAGTGCTTCACGATCTGCTTGTAGGCACCACGGCCTGGCAACACGACCTCACGTGCGATGATATCGGCGTCGACGATCACCGCGCCGTTCTGCTTGAAGACGTTCGACACGGAGCTCTTGCCCGTGGCGATGCCACCCGTCAGACCAACACCCACGAACGAAGAGCCGATCTGCTGCCCGACGAAGACAGCTCCAGCGGCAGCGATTGCGCCAGGCAAAGGGAACTACGCAGCAGCACAAGACAGTGGAGTTGAGAGAGGGATAGCGCAGTGAAAGAAAGAGGAGCTCTTCGTACGACGGGCGCGACGAGATACGGCGACAGCAGGAGCAGCCAACGCTTCCACGACTGCACAGACTGCTTCTCCTTAAGCAGACCTGTCGACAGGCCGAGCAGCAAGCCGGCGAAACCGGCAAGAGGTAGCAGCACCAACATGTCGGTCGATGCTTGTCAATCACACTTTCAATGTGGATCCACTCCCGTTGGTTTACCAGACTGCCAATGACAACATTTATAGCCAATCAGGTTCACTTTGGCTTCATATCATCCAATGGAATCGGCTGAATCCGTTCACGCTGGCCAATTTCCTTCCGCACTTCAGAACCGTCACGCAGTTTGCAAGCGAGTGTCGAAGAGCTCTTCGTGTTTCCTGGCCAACTGCAGACAATGGCGGCCTCCACACGCGCCAGCGCGCGTATCTTCTGGGTTCTGATGGACAGCTCGCTGCTTCTGGACTTCCTGGAAGCGAAGGATATCATCAACGCGCTCCACGCGTGCCACGAGAATCTCATGGATCAGCCCATCGTGTTCTACAAATGGATCTACCCACGACTCGTCGATGCGTGGCCGGCGCTGCCGATTGCACCGCCAGTCGAGTTCCTTCACCCGCGTGTGCTGTTGAAGCTGCTAGAGCAAGTCCACGTGATCACTACATGTACGTTACGCTTTCTGCTGATGTGATGGCTATAGCCATTGTGGGAGAGAGTGATCTGACGATGTTATACAATACTGACCGTAGACACATTCCCCATGCAGCTGAGCCCTACGCGTTGCGGAAGCAAGATCCGCATGGTCCCCTACGAATACGGTGTGCGGTGTCGCACGGCAGTCCACGGCTCCGTGTATGGGGACCGCGAATGCACTCCCAACGCGGTGAGCTACTGGGAATGCCGTGGCATCTCGATGGGTTGCTACGTGGGCGTCGCGCAAGAGCTGGACGCCGCGTTTTTCCAGCGTTACGGCTTCCATTTTGGTCGCAACTTTGATGCACGACCCGAAGTGTTGCTGAGCAAGAAGGTCCGAGTGTGTGACTTGATGCCCGCGATCATGTACGGCCAAACGGGTGAGATCACGACTGGCGAGTTCCGCGGTCCACGCTTGGAGTTGCCTGGAGGACTGCGAGCCATGCAAGCGACACCTATCAATCCAGACGACGTGGTTGGGATCTGCGTGGATCTCGCGCAGGGCCAGCTACTCGTCTTCCACAACGGCATGCTCCAATCGCGCATCGCCTTGGACAGAGGAAGACGATATATTCCAGTGGTCAGTTTCCAGAACTCTGCGTCCAGTTTGTTTATTCACCAGCACGCACGACCCCCATGGGCAGTGATCTACGACTACGCGACTTTCCGAGATGAAGCCCAATACTTGGCGCTGCAGCGGTGGCAAAAGCAAACCGCTCACCCACCACACTACGACCATCGGCAGGCCTACGCGGCCTAGGTTCTTCATGCAGTCACGCCCTGGAGCGTGATCACGATCTTGCGCTCGTGGCCACCGCCCCAGCCACCCGAGTTGCGGTGCTCGCAGAGGTAAATGCCTGTGATACGTTAAACAAAAAGTGTCAATCAGAAGAGCTAATGGAAAATAAAGGCAAAGCAATCAGCTTCGAGTATGATACCTTGCCACGTGCCGAGGTTGAACTTGCCGTTCGTGATTGGGACGTTGATCGACGCGCCGATCAGCGTCGACTTGATGTGGCCAGGCATGTCGTCTACAAACAACGCGTCCACGGAGTTAGAGTTGATGGCGAAACAGTACAAGTAGCCAAATAGAATATGCGCTCTTCTTACCATCGCCTTCGTCGGTGTGCTTAAAGAATTCACTGTGGACAACGAGTTAGGACGCCGTGCAGTAGTGCAGCGTGCTCGACGCTACGACCACTCACCGGTTCCAAGATTCAGGCACGATGCGGTTGAAGGCAGCTTCCATGTCGGTGCTAATCGTAAAGTCATCAGCGGATCGTCAGCGCTTGCCAAACATTTTACTGTGCAGTCTTTCAAACGTACCGGACGTCAGGGTCACAGTTCTCGTTGATCGACAGTGACGCGCTCGTGTGCTTGACGAATAAGTTGGCCATGCCAACCTTAAACTGCTTGAGCTCTGGAAGCTATTGCGCCGCACCGGAAATCATCAGGAAATCAACCGTACAGAGTCGAAGGCTCGCAGGCAAACGCACCTGCTTCTCGATATCGCGCGTCACCACTGCACACAGAGACATGCACATCGTCACTACATTAGCATCGCTGAAACACATGTGTATGGTGAAGACCTCAGTACGCACAGTGGAAGCCGCGGCTCGGCGCCGTGAGGCGGATCTCCTTCTGGACCCACGACGTCATTTTCGTTTTTGAGCTTTTCTATTTCGTTCTGCTTGGGAAGCTCCACAAAGAATGATGGGCTTCTCGCACCAACTATTCTCCAAATCTTATTGGACAAAATTCAAACAAATCAATTTCTATTGGCTTATAATTGCAGTCTGCGACGCGCGTACGATTTGCTTGTCAAACAATAGTGGTCTTCACGTTAAGGTTCGAAAAGTTAAGGAACCTGGTCGGACGTGAACGTGCAGGTTATGGTTCAGCCAGGTTATGAACGTGGGCTTAACCTGGTCGTGTCTTCTATCCGCGTTTCCCTCACCACTTACTATCTAAAAGACTACGCCATCCCGCCCCAGCCTACAACGTATGCCTTCCTTTCACGTATGATAGACTGTAATAGAAAAGATACATCATCTCTCCGGAAGCTTGCGTGTGATTTTGAGAATCCAAATTTGGCGGCGTTGGCGCGAAAGACGCAGACAATCTGGTCTTCTGCCGCATCCAAGTGCAACCATGGGCGAACTCCAACCGCTAGCCGATCCCCCAGCCCGACTTTACGTGATGAGGCGCCAAAAGAAGCCCGAGTACTGGAAGTTCATCAAGCTGTCACCAAAGTACGAATACGTGCATCTCTCGGACGACGACCTACAGAACGAGCATGCCGATTTTGCGTACTGTGAATTGTGCAAGATAAGTATCTACTTCACCAAAGGCAACCACGACGTCGGGCGGCACATGTTCTTCCGCCACCTTGATCTACTTCTGAAGCACACGAAAGAGCAAGAGGAGCTCGCGAATCAAGCTCTCACGTGCACTCGCATTGAGCCAAGCGCCCGTCCTTCCAAGCGCCAGAAGGTTTCAGTCTCATTGGCGTAACAAGTCGAGATCAACAACCTCGTGGCGTTTTGGGTCGCGCAGAGTATGCGCCCAATTTCGATTGTCGAGGATCCCGGTCTTCTTCGCGTTGCTGAGATCTCTGGTTGTGCGTTGAAGCTAACGGGTGTCGTCGATGTTCGTCGCGATATCAAGGCCATTGCGGAAGATCTGCGAACGAGTTTGAAGCAGAAGATCCGAGCGGACTGTGACTTCTACTCGCTCACGACCGACATCTGGAGCGACAGAGCAATGCGTGCGTACCAAGCGCTCACGCTTCATTATGTCGATGCGACGTTCGGAATGCACAGTTGGGTACTTGGAGTGGAGATCTTCCCGGGGAAGCACGACGGCAAGCGGATTGTGACGGCTATTGGCGATATGCTCGCAAAGTGGCCTCTGGAGAGGATGTCCTGTTCCATGCTCCTTCACGATGGTGCCAAGAACGCAGTGTTGGCCTCCAACCAACTTGGCCTTCCCAGTATGTCGTGCATGTCGCACTGCGTCCACTTGGTTGTCTCGGCGGCCATCTCGAGAAACCCAAAGCGTATCCCTCGCAAGAGTCGAATGGTCCGCCAGTCTGTCCCCGAGATAGTCTCGCATGATGGCCGCTCAAGCGGCGGTCCGACTGATCCGACTGTCTTCGACGACGAAGACGACGACATCACGGACTCGGAAGCCATTCTGGACGTGGATGGAGGACGAGAAGCCATTATGCGTCTACGCGAGGAGGCCTGCGAGGAAGCACTCACGTTTGCTCGTGAGTGTGGCAGTGAAGACGTTCAAGCAGCCCTTGAGAATATGCGCGAGATCGTTGCGGTGTTTCGAACCATAGCCGTCTATTTACGACGCTCTCCAAAGGGCAGAGACTGCTACGAGAACGTACAAACGGAGCGCGGTGGTGCGGTGAAGCACATTCCTCTCGATTCGCCAACGCGATGGAACAGCACGTGGCTGACGCTCAAGACCTGTGTTGAGCACCAGCAAGATGTCGAGCACTTTATTGGCTATCTCGCGACGACAGGAAAAGACGACTTCTCCGATGTGCGACTCCTGACGCCAACGCCAGCCGATTGGCTATGGATCAAGTGCATCCAGAAGCTTTTGGAAAGCTTGGCGGCAGTGAACGAGTTTTTGGCGGAGACAGCTATCCTACGCTCGTGCAAACACTGCCGTTTTTGCGCATTATCAAGGCCGACCTGATGAGCGAGACTGTGTTTGACGAGTACCTGGCCAGCGTCACCTACGAAGCGTACGTTCCTCAAGTCTCGCCGCACATGCATCAAGTTTGTCTCGCGCTCTTGGCTCTCTTCACAAAGCGATTCAGCGGTTTTGAATCCGTGCTCCGCTGGACACCACTGCTCGACCCACGCCAGCCTGCAAAAATGAAATACCTACTCCCCCACGAACGAGACCAAGCACGCGAGGAACTCGTCACGGCACTGGTGGAAATGGGTGGAGGGCAGCAGCGACGAACGCCTCCGTCAGGTCAGCCCACGTTCCTGTCGCCTCCACGGCGAATTCTACGACCCATCGACCGGTTGCAATCTCGCCTTTTTGGCGATGATGATGATGAAGAAGACGAGTCCCTAGACACAAGCGCCGACGAGGAACTACGCGTTTCATATTCCACCGAAGTGACGGCGTATTTTGCTGCCTGCAAGCTCCTCAAAAATCGGGGAAAGCTCGACTCAATGGCTTGGTGGAAGGCCAATCGCCACTTGCATCCAAACGCCGCCACGCTGGCTCGAAAATGGTTCGGCTGTGTCGCGTCGTCGGTGCCGTCCGAGCGAGCGTTTTCCCCTGGTGGAAACATTGTGACCGTGAAGCGGTGTTCGCTCGACCCTGACTTGGTTGAAGATCTTGTCTTCATTGCTAAGAACTCGGATGGTATTCTAAAGAAGAAGGAGTTGCGTGTGGCGTAAGTAGATCGTGCATTTCGGACCTTGTCGGTCTTTAGCAAGGTTACACATTTTCTAAATCGTGGTCCATGAAGGATTTGTCAAGTTGAAGTGCTGGCTGCCCTTTATTCGAAACAAAACGGTAGTACTCTAACGTTCCATGTTAAGGCTACGTCAAAACCCCACTCAACCTGGACCAGACGGTTTACGTCTGGGTTTTTGATCAACCTTGACGTCGAGAGCACTATCAAACAAACTGCCACGACAATCGTATTCGTGTTTTGCTTTGGTACAACCTCCTCATCGTACTTAGCATTTCTCTTTGGCGACGTTCTATTCTATTTACTCTATGGTCTTCAAAAATGGTGGATCTTACATCATCACGCGTGTCGGGTGCTCGTTCACGCGCTGGAAGTGCTGCTCGTAGTAGCGGTCCATGAGCAGCGCCTGCAGCTTCTGGTCGCGGCGGCGCTCGGCAAAGTGGAGCGACAGGCCTCCGACGCGGGCGCCGAACTGGAGCAGCAGCTTCGTGACTTCGTAGTTGCCCAGCAGCGACGCCGCGTCCATCGGGTACGTGCCATTGTTCTTCGGAAGGTGCGCGTTCGCTCCTGCCATGAGCAGCGCACGCACGATCAGCGTGTGGCTTTTCTGGCTGGCGACGAACAGCGGACTCGTGCCGTTCTTGGTCTGCAAGTTCATGTCGGCGCCTTGCTGGAGAAAGAACTGGACCATCGCGAGGTGGCCTTCTTCGCTTGCGATGTACAGTGGCGTCAGTCCAGAGCGAGTCTGGTCGTTGATACCTGCACCTTCAAGCAGCAGCACATGGGCGACGCTATTGTGGCCCATACGCGCCGCGATGTGGAGCGCAGTCGACATGTCGTCCATGCGAGCGTGGATGTTGACTCCGAAGCGCACGAGCAAATCCACGATGTGATGTTTGCCTTCCTGTGCTGCGATGTACAGACACGAGACACCGCCGTTCGGACGACAGAAGTCCGGGTCTGCATCTCGCTCCAGAAGCAGCGCGACAACGGCGTCGTGGCCCATTTGACAGGCAAGGTACAGTGGCGCGACGCTGTTGTCCATGAGCACGTTTGCGTGGAGGTCTGTCTGGTCCAATACGTCGCGTACGATGTCCACGAAGCCTCGTTCGCAGGCAAGGAACAACGCCTGTACGTGCTGAGCTGTGTGGGTCATTCTCGTGTCCATGATGTGGTCGCATCCGCGCCCCAGACGCTGTCTGTGTTCCGAGGCGAGCAGCCGCAGCACCGAGTTGCGGTTGCCGTTCTTGGCTGCGACACACAGTGCCGTCGCACCTCCCACGACGGCGCAGGTCGCCTTGGCGTTAAACGAAAGCAGCAGCTCGACGACGTCGTCCCAGTTCATCTCTGTCGCAATGTACAGAGGCGTAGCGAGGCAGTGCGTGCGCTTGTTGATCTCCGCGCCGTTTTCGAGAAGCAAGCGAGCGACGTCCGTGAGGCCGTTGGTGACCGCGATACACAACGCGTTGGCGCCATCCTTGTCGGTGGCTTCGACGTCGGCCTTGCCGTGCGTGACGAGCGCCGGGATCACATTGGTGAGCCCGTTCTCACAGGCGTACAGGAGAGCCGACATGAAGTCTCCTCGCTGCAGAGGCACATCCACGAGGGCTCGCGATCCACTCTCGAGCAGCGTACGATGGAACACGCTCGTGACTGTGAAGCTCTGAGTCTCACTGCGTCGTCGTTGGCGCTGCACGCGAGCTGAGAACTCTTCAAGAAGTGCCGTCACGTGGGGCAGATCACTCATTTCGTTCGACACAAGAAAGTGCAGCTCCTCGAGCAGATCCTGCCACTGCATTCGCTCGAAAAACTCGAGATGAGCTGGCGTGTGGGTCGCGTGGATACGTTCCAGTGACGGGAACTGGGTCTCGAGACCTTCCACGAGTGCGTACCTCACGCGAGTGTCGCTCAGATCCAGCGTTGTCAGCGATGGGTGGCGGCCTGTGACGGCCTGGTGGCCAAAGTTGCCTGTGATCTGCTTGCAGTGGCGCATGGAGATGCTCTGCAGACGCTGCGACTGGGCGTTGAGTATGGAAAGCAGTCCGAAGTCGGTGACCTCGAGGCAGTCGTCCACACTGATGCGCTCCAAGTGAGACCAAAAGCAAGACGTGATGACCAGCAAGTCACGGTCACACAGCGATCGCTGGCCCGAGAGGTCGATGTGACGCACAGTTGAGTAGTTGTGGAGCACGGAGACGAACGCGCGGTCGATCGTGGCGCTGGTGAGAGGCGATCGCATGGCCGAGAGGTCGAGTTTGTCCAACGACAGCGTCTGGATGAGCCGCATCCACGACCGGCAGCACGATTTGATGACGTGGTGGTCGCGCACGTTGAGGAACGCGAACACAAGTCGGATCAGTCCCTCTTCACGCAGAGAGTGCTCCAGATCACACGTGCGGCGACGCATGCGGCTTGGTCGCGTCGACACTGGACAAACTGAGGAGACCACAGTGCTGCTCGTGCTGCTCCATTTCGACGGCGACGGGGTGGTCGATGAGGAAGTGGACGGAGTCGATACCGCTGAGCTGCTTCGCTTGGTGCCCTCGGCCACGGATTGCTGGATGCGCTGGTGGTGTGTGGGCGACGGCACGAACGGATGCACGAGCTGCTGCTCGCCGTCGTCGCTGTCCGGTTCACTATCGTGCGACGAAGCCACAGGACCCGAGAGAATGGCTTCAAGCGATCGTTTCATAGCTGCGTAGTGCGAGGAATTTGAACGAGTGGGCCGATCGAAGCGAGGAAGTTGACGACGCGAACTGTTCACAATCACTCTGCGACTCGCAACGGGCGCGAGCAGAGCTCAAGTGGCAGTCGTTGATCAACACGAAACGGAGCAGCAGCTCATGACGCAAAAGCCGAGGCCAAGCCTGGCGATCTGAGTTGTACAGGACGAAAAGGGGACGTGGGAGTAAGATTCCATCTTGTCTTTTTCCTCTCAGGTGCCAGGCTATTACAGATGGCTGCGCCTTGGCATGGCTGATCCACCCCATCAGCATTTGATGAGCTCACCAGTCCAGGCGCTCAGTTAGGGAGAGGCAGCGACGGAGTTGAGGATAGATGGTGGCAATAATAAGACGAAGCTACTTGGTATTCTTGGCGATTTGCAGTCCTCGCCTGCCTCGCAAGCTGCGTCTTCAAATTGTTTGACAGAACCAGCCCAGGTATTGAGGATAGAGAAGCCTGTCAGTCCAGTAAACGAAATAAATAGAATAGAGGAAAAGCTCAAATAAAAGCAAGCTCCTTCGAGTCTTGATCACAGACTGCGCTAGAATGGCAATTATTGCTCTGGATAGCAGGTCACAGTATCTCGAGGGGGGGTTGTGTGCCCCGCTCAGCCTGGAAAGTGCAGATGAGCCCCGCTGACTTGGGGCCAAGGAACTCGAGTGTAGACGGATGCCCAGAGTAGTAGGGACTATGGATCGCAATCGAAGAGTTTCCGCGTTTGAATTAGATGCTTTCAGAGTTTGAGGTCGTATTGTTGGCCTGTGAGTTGTCTGTAGTGCTCGTACTGAGCGGATGCAGTGACGGTCTGCTTCTTCGAAAGGCTCAAGAGGGCGATACGACGCGCCACTTCACCGTCCTCGGGCACAAGTGCAAGCGCGCGTTGGTAGTGCTTAATAGCTTCGGCGGTCTTGCCAAGGCTCTCGTACACTCTTGCTGTATTGCGTTGAAGGGCTGGGTCATTTGGAACGTACTGGAGTGCCTTAAGACAAAATGCCAGCGCTTCTCCGTACTTTCCGGTGCGAGCCATGAGCACCGACATATTCACGTACGACCACGCAAACGTCGGCCAGTACTGGATCACCTGCTCGAATTGATCTTGTGCTTGTGCTGCATCCCCTTGCTCCATCAACGCGAGCCCCATCTCGTTCCAGACCTTGGGTCCGCCTTCTTTCGTCAGTGTCGCGATGCGCACGTGACGCGCGTGCATCTCGTGGTCGCCCATAGATCGGTAGAGCACGGCAAGGTTGTAGTGCAGCTCTGGGTCCATTGCATTCTCCTCGATCTTGCGCTGGAAGTACGCGATAGCTTCCTCGCGCTTGGCCATTTGTGACACTTTGACTGCTTGAACGCTTTGCTTCAAATGGGTACGGACTGGCTTGATCACCGCCTTTCTTATCTTCAACATCAATTGAATGATTTTGATTGGCTGAAATTTGAGTGCCTAAAATAGTACACGTGGTGCTACTGTGTTGATGTGGTCCACACATCATCTCAGTTCAAACTCTCGCATTTCCCTCGCAAAACGCGCGAACGGTGACGCTGACAAAGAAGAAAGGAAGGGACTTCACGGGGTATTACGCGCGACGGACGATGGGGAAACGCCTGCGAATCAAGCGCCGCCGCGAGGACAGCGACAGTGAGGGAGAACACAAGGAAGCCGAGGTCGTGGAAGTCGCAGAGCCCGAAGTTCCGGCTTCTGAAGACGCGCTGGAAGTCCAGCAAGTCGCGGAGAATGGAGAGGACGCAGGGGACGCCAGCGCAGGACCGGCAACGCCTGTGCAGGAGTCCAAGCGTAAGCGCGCGCCGATCAGCACGCCCAACACGGCCCAGGAAGAGGCGGAGCTCGCGCGTCGTCGCCGCCGTCGCCAGTCGCTTGTGTTCCAGAAGCGTCGCCAGTCGCTGACGCCGAGCAGCAGCAAAGCCGGTTCAGGCAGCGGGGGCGAAGGCGAGGCACCTAGCAACCGCCAGTACATCAGTGATATGTACTCGACGATCATCAAGATGTCGTCCGAGAACGTGAGTGCTTTTGATGGTCGTGGAGAACATCAATCAGTGATGCGATTGATCGAACTAACGGGTGATGTGATGAATCTTGTGATGTTTGTAGAAAATCAACATCAAGAACACTTGGTCGCTGCACTTGATCGACCACATGGAGGACATCCTGTCGTCGCCACAGTACGTGAACGATTGATTGACGATTGATTGATGTTGTAGAGAATTGATTCTGACGCGTTTGGTCTGATTGATGGAGCAGGAAGGAGCGTCCAGGGGCCGTCGCTGAAGACTCCAACACGTTCAACTTCCAAAAGGCGAGTTGCACGCTGGACGCGAGTGTCAAGATTTACTCGTACCGAGTGGACGACACGTGGACGTCGTCGTACAAGATCCTAGAGAACCTGTCGCGGTCGGGCGGCGAGAAGCGTGCCGGTACGAGTCGAGTGATGTTGTTTGCAAAGGGTACTTTGATTCTCACCCATGAGTTTGGTGCGTGATACAGGAAACGATGACGAAGATGGAGAAGGAGAGGACCCAGAGGACGGCGGAGAGGATGGCGAGGGCAACACGCAACGTCGCGGCAAGAAGAAAGGCTCGCGCAAGGCCGGCAGCGCCGCCAAGACGATCGAGAAGAACCTCAACAACATCACGCTCAAGAGCTACGAGCTGGATTTTGAGCCGGATCCGCTGTTCCACAAGATGTCGCAGACGTTCGACGAAGGCGGCGCCAAGGGCATGCTGCTCGCGAACCTGAGCGTGTACGACGGCGCCAAGATCCTGCTCAACTCGGCGGATGTGAAGTTGTCTACTCGCAAGACGATGGCGAAGAAAGCAGTCGATGCTGAGGGCGAAGAGAGGGTCGTGGAGGAGGTAACAGCCAAGCCATCAAGCATGATCTCGCTGTCTGCACTCGGCAAGCTATCGTGTCTCTCCAAGGACATCATGGTACGTGAGCGTCATGACTTGAAAGATTCTCCGAGCGTCGTGAACTGATTATTGTGTGTGATCCCTCTGTAGCCGCTGGCAGTGTGCCCTCCTCTCAAGCGACTATACGAGCAGATTGAGGAGATGCGCGACCCAGACATGACCCAGTCCAAGGTCATTCTTCCTGGCTGCGCGTTGACCTTCGCGCCGAGAGTTCGTTCGCATCTCGACGAAATTTCGTTTGTCGATTCGACTTACGGTCTTGACGATGACGAAGCTGCGGCCTCATCGGCGGAAGATGGAGACGCCGCCATGGAAGACGCTTCGGTTTTGCCACCAGTGGAGGAAGGTGACGAAGAAAACACTGCAACGGACGAGAACAACGACGGCGATGATGATGATGACAACAACGAGCCTGCTGACCAGAGCTTTGAATTTGGAGGCGGTGACGACATGGACGTCGAGATGGAAGACGCCGATGCGTCTGTCATTGCCTCAGTAGACGAGTTGGTGGAGCAAACTGCAGACGACGAGTCGGTGATGAACAGGTCGGCGGTGGAGACTGAAGAGGACGTTGACGTGAACGAGGCGGTTACGGAGCGTCACGTGGATCCAGTTACCGACACAACTGATGGACCGAAGCCGATGGTTATCAAGAGCGCGGCTGACTACTTCCGCTCCCAGATGCAAGATGACACGGTCAAGAACGAAGAGGATGTCGCGTACTCGCAGCTCATCGAGACGGCACTCATGCGCTCGGTGGTTCTCGAGGCTGACGGTGCTGCAGAAGATGACCAGAACGAATACTCGTACTTCGACGCCAAGCTGCTCAAGAACTGGGCTGGTCCAAGCCACTGGAAGTCGAGAGGAACGCGTAGGATCCCCGCTCACATGCTCGCATTTATCGAAGAAGTCGACGGCGACGCGCAGCCAAACGCCAAGGCAAAGCGGGGGCGAAAGGCCCCAGCAAAGAAGACGACGACGGTCTCTGCAGAGAAGCGCTCTCTCATCATCGACTTCATGGCGGATGAACCCGCGGACTTGGCCAAGCTGCTGAAGGCTCCACGCGTTGCTGCAGACGTCGCCATGTCGAAGCTGGTCGTGCGAAAGCAGTTGCAGAAGTCGGCGGACTTGGTCTTCCCAGTGGACGCGCACATCGAGCCGAAGATCTTCTTCCGCCACTTCATGAAGCCGCGTCTGCAGTTGTTCCATCGTCGTGTCCAGCAAGCGCGAGGTGGTGACTCGGTGGAGGAGCCGTTCCTTCCGTCTGCAAGTGATCCTGCTCTTGCGGAGACCGACAACCTGGCGTTCGAGGACAACGACAACTACGGCGGACACGATTTCGGTGGTGGTGGCTACAGCGACGACGATGACAGCGACAACGAACACGACCGAGAAGGCAGTGGCGCGTTCTTCGATCCGGCTAATCTCATCACTGCGGAGCGTGTGGTGGAGAAGATTGACGTGCACTACGAGCGGGTCGCGAAGCGAGTCGATGTGAAGAAGCTGAAGACGAGCATCTGGAGCCACTTGGAGGCGGAGACAGCTATCGCGGGCAAGTCGTCTTCTCGCAAGCGAAACCGTGAGGCAAGTGTGCAGCCAGAGCCAGAGTCGTCGGAAGAGGATGCTGAAGTCACTGATCTCGAGTCGACCACGTCGTTCGACAGTGTCGTTCAAGGAGTCGCTGGCAAGGTATGCTGCAGTTGGGTCACGGATGATGTAGAGAACCTGTGGAGACTGATGTGGGCTATGTGTGTGTTTTAGGTTCCTCCCAACGTGACCGTGTCGTTCTATTTCATCTGCATGCTGCATCTCGCGAACGAAAAGGGATTGCGACTCACAGGCCAAGACGACCTGAGCAACTTCGAGATCAAGAAGGAAGAACCGCTTGGTCGTGACTAAACACTGGTGTCATTTTATGCAAGCCCGGAAGGAGCCCAGGTATGGTTTGGTTTGTAATACATGTCTAACGTAGAACTCTCGAGTTAGTTGCTATCGTGCGGGCCGAAGAACTCGTAGTGGATCTGCTCGGCTGGGACGCCAAGTTCGCCGAGGATGTTGCGGACGTTGACCATGAACGCTGGCGGGCCACAGAAGTAGTAATGCGCGTCCTTGGACTCGCCCAGGAAGGACTGCAGCACCTGGGTGGTAAGGTGGCCCTTGGCGTCGCCCTCGTCGCTGCCGTCGTACACCGTCTTGACGGTGAAGTTGTCGTGCTCACTCGCGAGCTTCTGGAAGCGTCCGCCCAGCGCCGCGGCCTGTGGGCATCGGCTGCAGTTGACCATGAAGACCTTGTTCGGCAGGCTCTTGGTGGCGAGGAACTCGGCCATGGACGACATTGGCGTGATGCCGATGCCGCCGCTGAGGAGCACGATCGGCTTGTCGTGGGTCACGTCCAAGAAGAAGTCACCCGACGGCACGGTCATCTTGATGATGTCGCCTTCCTTGACGTCTTCGTGGAGGTAGGTGGAGACCTTGCCCATTGGGCAGCCAGTGGCCATCGGACCTTCCTTCTTCACGGTGATGCGGTACTCGTTCTGGCCAGGCGCGTTCGACAGCGAGTAGTTGCGCTGCGTGGTCATCTGCGGCGTCTCGACGCGGATGCCGATGTACTGGCCAGGCAGGAAGCCCAGGATGCCCTTGCCGTCCTTTGGCTTGAGGTGGAAGGACACGGCCTCGCTCGACTCGGTGACCTTCTTGGCCACGACGAAGTCGCGCCAGCCTTCCCAACCGCCTGGCAACGCGCCCTTCTCCTCGCGGAGCTCACGCTCGCGGTTGATGAAGATGTCAGCCAGCACCTGGTAGCCTTCGCCCCAGGCGCTGATGATCTCGGGCGTGGCGGCGTCACCGAGCACTTGCTTGATGGCGGCGAGGAGGTTCTCGCCGACGACTGGGTAGTGCTCTGGCAGGATGTGGAGCGACACGTGCTTCTCAGCGATGCGCTCGACCGCAGGACCAAGCGCGCCGAGGTTGTCGATGTTCTGGGCGTACGCCAGCACGGACTGGGCGAGCGCCTGAGGCTGGCGAGCGACCTTGTCGCCTGGCAGCTTGATCTGGTGGGTTGGGTTGAAGAGCTCACTGACCTTCGGGTTGTTGGGCAGCATGCGCTGGTACATGGCCGACGTGATGGAGTAGCCGTGGGCCGCGAGCACAGGCGCCGTGGACTTGATGATGGCAATGGTGGAAGGCTTGAGGAGCGCCATGGCGAAGGAGGTTGCTTGGGGGAGCTGGAGGAGGAATAGGGCTTGAGCTGGAGAAGCCAGATTGTGGAATGACCACAGAGGAAGAGATGGCTCGCGGACGGCCCTGGCGCGCGAAGGGCACCAACAGCGTCAGAGTTGTATCCTGGCTCACAGTACGGGCTCCAAGGGCGAGCTGGTGGTCCGTTACATGATGAATTTCGGATCACTCATTCGTGCAGGCCTGGGTCACAGACATGCGCCGTTCAGGTGGTGCGCCGTGTACCCGTGTATGGTCAGCACGGCTCCAAAGCAGCGCAGGCCCGCACTGGCTGTGAATCTGCCAGGGAGGAGGGCGTTGCAAAGAGACGTTGTTGCCGTAAGCCATGGGATGCTTCAGGGATGCGTCTGCTCAGGGGCAACAGCCGTGAAAGACTCACGGAGACTTGCAGACTGCACGTTGCAGTGGAGTGACTGACTGAGACCGCCCATCTCCGACCTCCAAAAATGAGTGATCCGAAATATATCGTCCTATCATTGGCTATAATTATGAATAAATTGCTATGATTGGTTAAAAAAGGAAACTTGAGTGAGTCATCCGGAAATAGAACGCCCTTTTCTTTGCTGCAGACTCCGAACAGAGCCAACGCCGCCAAACGGATCCGGTGAGACAAAGAGCTCAAGAGCTCCTCCACGGCAACGGCCGCTCTGTATCTTCGCCGATTACGGGAGCACGAGTCCCAACCCACAAGAACAATAATTGGCTCGAGAGGAAAGTGCGGTCCTTAGAAGCCCCCAATGGAGAGCTTCAACGGTGAACATGGGCGGTGTGGTAAAATAATAAATCCAGGAGTTTCAAAGCATACGGTTGCGTCCGTTGCCATACCGGCGCCTTCGTACAAAAGCAAGAGGCGTCTACATTCGCCACCCTCGCTTCATTGAAGAGACATCGCTTGACGCAGAGGCGGTGTCACCGTTGTCGCTCTCCTCGCTGAGCAGTCCGACCTGTTCTGGTGGTGGTGGCGCGTACAAATCTCTGGCCTGGACGCGCGCAAACACCTTCTTGCTCTTGCTGGTCGACGCTCCTGGCTTGAAAGGCGTCGGAAGCACCACGGGCATCACTTCATTGAAATCACGCATCGCGTCTTCAATAGCAAGGTGGTCTGCCAGGAGGCTTGTGCGTTGTGCTGGCGACGAGTACCCGACGTAAGGCTTGTACGGGAACGCGTGGTGGTGGGCAAGCGCGACAAAGCACATCTCAAAGCAGATGAGCAGGTTGTTGATGCCCGTCGTGACGTTTTCCACACTCCAGGATCCGATTTCGTGGATGATCTGGAAGCGAGAGAGGAACGCGAGCACGACACTCTGCCAGAACGACATGAACAGCACGGCCTTGATGCACAGGAACTTTGGCACGGGGTTGTACGGCTTGAGCTGCTCGCCCAGCGCCAGGTAGAACAACACGAGGTAGTAGAACGCGTATGTGATGGAGCAGTTGACCACAAGGCTCGTATACAGATAGCCCTTCTTCATGCTGAAGTTGCCTTGGTCGTAGACGCCATTGATTTCCAAGAGGATCGCTACAAACGCCATGAGTGGTTTGAGCACCACGAACTGCATGGTTGCCATCTTGCAGTCACGTAGAAAGACAGGACCCATGCGAATGGGCTCGCTCCAGCGGCTGAAAGGCCACGGGTGGTGGAGATCCGGCAAGCCGCGTAAGAGCTGCTCAAGCGACCAGTCAGCTACGGTGGTTAACTATGAGGGAAAGACTGCGCGTACGCACCTGTAGAACCTTCTCGTTGTTGCCGTCACCCAAGTATGCGATCATGAGCGCCAGGAAGAGGTAAATGACGTAGCCTTCGTAGGAATCGCGTAGTAAATCCAGAAACAACGCCGAATCCTACACAAAACAAACAGTAAGAAATTCAGCATAACCACGGACCCAAAGCATCACTAACAAGGCCTTCAACTTGCCTTGAATCGTAGTGACAGCCACGAATCGGTCGCGTAGATCGGCACCATCCACAGAATGCCCACGATCTAAGTATCAAAAGTCCACTTATTAGCGTTCAATTCATGTAGCAAGCATTCAAACCAAGTACCGTACCTTGCTCTGGATGATCGGCTTGGTGAAGTTGTGGACGTGGCCTCGGATGAGCTTGACGGACGCGATCACCGCGACGGCCACGAACAGCCCAGCGACGATCCAGATCACGTACTGCACCAGCGCCTCGGCGTCGGCGTCGTCGTCCACGCCGTTGCGGTCCGTCGCCTTGTCATCATCATCCCCCCACGTCGCGGGAATGGCGGCGTCACTGAGTAGGCTCTCTGCAGGCATGCTGCGCTGTGTTTCAGTGCTTTGTGCGTGTTGCTAGGCGTTTAGATAGTCCGCGCGTCGCTCCACGTCCATGGAAGAGCTCTTGTCTGAGCAGCTCCTATGAGTATCTATCTCACCAGGCAAAGAAAAGAATCGGCCTTTTGGATCTGACCCCACATCTGAGTCTGACCCGCACCCAAAAAGGCAAAACAATAAACCTAATTCCAAATATAGGTTTGAAAATCCTAAACATCATTATTTAGATTGGGTCCAATGCGTAAACAACGGGTAATCAAGTTCCCAATAGAAACCCATTTCTATCTTCTCCATGAAGAGTGACGGCCTTTCTGAAGAGAGTGATGATCTCTATATTGTGGCCTGCCGGCGGGGATGCGCACTGTCGAATCCGCAGTATCTAATCGCAGCATTTTCGCCATGATGCTCGCTCGTCTTCCACGTCTACCGCGGCAGTCGCTCATGCGTTCAGCTTCACGACCTCATGCTCTCTTCGTGCCTGCATCACAGCACTTCCTGTCGAGTTTCCCGTCCCAAAATGACCTCCGGACACGGCGCTCCCCGCTCTCTACGACCTCCGCGTTTCTCGTCGCTAGCAAGCCGATGCAAACGCCTTCTTCCAGCCCACTGGGCCTACGCGTGCACTGCATCCATCCCTCGCTGTCATCTCCATTGGACCCGTTTCAAGTGCGCTCGTTCTCGCGTCGTGCGGGTCGTAACCCGTGGGAAGACTTCTACAACTCCTCCCCACGAAGCGGTGGTTGGATCGACACCGTCAAGACTGGCGCTTTGCTAGCCGTCGGAGCCGGCGCTGTCTTTGCCGCTGCTTCTGGTATGTTTTTGATTGGCGTTGTATAGTGAGCATGGTACTGACCTATTCGTTGTGTACTAGTGGGCTTTGGCTTCATCGTGTTTGGTGCGGCTGGCTACGGCGTCTACTCGCTGTACCGCAAGTTCTTCGCGCCGTACCGATCCAACGACCCATTCGGCTCTGTCCAAGCAAACATCGACCGCGTTTTCAACCAGCGCAAGTCCACGACGACTCGCTCTTCGCCCTCCAGTGCTAGTGACCTGGACGGACTGGTCGAAGGACTGCCCTTCATGGTGCGAGGTCTCGTGAAGACGCTCTTCTCTTTTGCTGGCGGTGCCATGAAGAGCTCCATGGCTCGTGCCGGAGAGCTCCGTCGAGTGGCGAACGAGCACTTGCGTGCCAACAGCCGTATCACGAGCCAGTTGGGCGGCGATGTGAGCATCTCGACGCCACAGAACTGGATGGAGTACAGTACGTGTTGCTTCAGTCTGTCCTTCCTGTTGCCTGTCCTCAGAACTTACTAACTGACGTTCTGCCTTTTAACGCAGCTGTGAACGGAGCCGGCCGAGTGGAAGCTGTATTTCCTATCGTCGGTGAGGGCTTTGCGCAGGCTCAAGTGACGGCCAAGGCTTCGGTCGATTCGAATGGAGGTCTTCAGCTGCAAGAGCTCAAATGTACGTTAGCTTCAGTTGATGGATTTGTCTAATCCAACGGCTCACACAAATGTTCTACTCTGTTGGCTAGACCGCAACCTTCGCTCGGGAGAAGTGATCGATTTGCTGCGAGACGGCCCTGTGTCCGGGTCCAGAAAGCGCGTCGTTGAGGCTGAGTACGTCGACCTTGACGATCGCAAGTGATCCGACAACGAAAATTAAGAGAGAGGCTTCTTCGAGGACAAGAGCAGTTTTGATTTGGTTTTACTTTCGGTGCCTTCCATGCTGTCGCACTTAGCTCTGAAGCAGACGCTGGGCCATCGGGAAGGAGCCGAGGTGCTTGACCTCACACACATTGGCCTGGAGTTTCTCCACGGCAGCGCGGACATTTTCATCTTCGAAGTGGCCGACGATCTCAAGGAAAAAGTCGTATCCATCGCCCTCCAGGCGGTAGATCGACTCCAGGCACGACAAGTTCACGCCGTGGAGCTTCCAGACTTCGAGCGCCGACAGCAGCGAGCCGACTTCGTGCTTGATCTCCATGCTCAGACACGACTTGTCCTGGCCGGTGGACGGAGGGCATCGCTTGGCAATGACGAGGAAACGCAGCGTGTTGCCTCCGGTGGCCATGGGCTTGGGCCATGTCGTGGTAGCGAGCGCGTTCGACACATCCAACACCTCGAGTTTGTGGGCGACGGCCGCACCGGCCGTGGTGATAGCGACCGAGATCACGTCGTCGGCCGCGACACTCGCCTTCTGAGCAGCGACGGTGACACTGGCGACGGTGATCAAGCGCGCGCTTGGCCAGCACTGCTCCACGTGGGTCAGTAGCGCACCGTCCACGTCGTTGGGCACATACACGGCCGCGACGTCACCCGTCTTGACGCTATCCTTGGACTTGGCCGCAAACGTGAACGTCTTGGTGATGACGATCTCAGCCGCGACCTTGAGTGAGCTGCGCAAGAGCTGGGCTTGAGTCTCCTTGAGCATGCCGAGCTGCGAGTCCTCAATCGGCACGACGCCGTACGCCGTCTTGTTGGCCGCCACGTCTTCAAACACCTTGCTCACTGAATCGCGAGCCACGAAGTGCTCCGTTGGCAGCGACGTCTGCGAGGGACTGCCCGCCGAGTCACCACTGAAGTAGTTCTCGGCCGCGATCCAGCAGAACGAGCCGTTCACACCGGCAAGCGAGATGGACGGATGCGAGAGACGCTGCAGCAAGTACATGACCTGCACTTCCTTGGTCAGCGGCATCACAAAGTCGCGGTAGAGGTCCGAAATGAGCTGAGGGTCGACCTTGAGGTCCTGCGTGTCGACCGAGTTCTCGTGGATGTCCTGGCCGTACGTGGACGCCTTCAATCGCACGCGCTGGAGCACCTTGTCCTCCACGACCATGTTGGTGAGTGCATCCATGATGCCCTGAGCGTCGTTGTCCTGGATCAGCTTAGTGTACTTCTCACGCTCCGCCTGGAACTTGGCTTCGGCGATGAACTTGCCGAAGTGGATGCGCTTGCTCAGCGCCTGCAAAACGGCGATGTCGGCCGTCGCGGACGAGCCAAACTATAGTCGTAGAGAGTCATAAACGCCAGTTAGTTGCATGTCCTAATAGCGGCAACACTCGCGATGATAGAGGACGCGTACCGAGGTCGAGTCGCTCTTGTCCTCGGTGATGCCCGGCAGGATCTTGGCCAGGTACACGCTCATGATCTGGTCGTTGATGTTGATGCGGTTCGGGTTGAGCACCTGCGGGTAGCTGATGCTGGGCAGGATGGGCTCTGGCAGCAAGTGCGGGTAGAACGCGTTCTCATCCGGCGACGTGTAGCGGCGGTTGAGCGCGTGGAGCTTCTCCGTCTCGCTGAACATGAAGTCCTACGCAGTGAAAGGAGCCAAGTCGATGGGATTAGAAACTCCAATGACAACATGAAGAAAGTACACGCCAGACGCACCAGGAAGCTGCCCGTGAAGGAGTCGTACTTGCCCTTGAGGCCACCAAACGCGACGCTGCCACTGCAAGGCGGCAAGAACGACTGAGTAATCCATGCATCAAGCCAATAGTAGCTCCTCTTATCCACCAGACCACGTACGGTTCATTGCGCTTGATGTAGATGTCGCGGTTGCGCGAAAACTGTGCGCGCTCGATCAGCGCAAAGATGATGGTTTCCTCCTGGCTGCAGATCCACACAGAAGCCCGCAGATAATGGATGCGCATGCGCATTCGCCTTTCCTCAGCACATTCTCACGATGACGGGGCATGTATGGCAGCAAGAAGCCACGCACCGGATGAGCACGTTGCGGAAGTCATCCAGACGCACGGGCTTGATGGGGTCTGCGAAGACCACGGCATGGGAGCTCTGCATTGTCGCTGCTTGATGGATGCCGCTGATGCTTGTGTTGTTCTCTCTGTTGAGATCCGTAGCTCTTTGTCTGTGGGCTCTCGATCTGAACCAAGTTGCCGTTTCCGGCTGATGAGATGCGATGGGCATTTGCGCAAACCGCTTCATTTTCAGCCAATTACCAACCCATGTTTGCTTCAAAACTTCATTGATTGGATGAAAATTTGTAATGTTTGATGTCATAGCTTTGAGGTGGAATGGAAATAGTGACATTGCATGTGGCGTCGTGGATGGAAAAAATCTAGCGGCTATGATGCGCGATGTCTTTATTCGTGCTCCGTCTCCGTGAGAGAGGCGGCATGCTTAGTAACGACGACGCTTCATCCTGTAGAACACGCAAAGTCACAACAGGCATTAGTTGTAGCTCCACGATGACGAGTAGAAGTCGAGTTGGCAACGTACTGGAACTTCTTCGTTGGGAAGCCCGTAGGGTCCTCGCGGACGAGCTCCTGGGTCTCCTGCATGGTCTCCGGCAGTCGCAGACCGCGTTCCACACGCTTGACGAGCCACATGCGCAGCGCGTGGAGCTGCTCGTAGTTGCGCAGCATGTTGTTGATCTCTTCCGGCGACTAGACAATAATCATCCACACACATAAGTGAGACCTTGAACACATCGTGTCCTGTGCAATGGGATTGTACGTACGTGGCCAGACTTTTCCGAGATGATGCGCTTGGCCTTGCCGGTGATCAGACGCGGGTTCTCACGGAGCTCAGGCTGTGGAAACACAACAAGGGCACTCAGTCTTTTTAGTCTACTGCGTCCAACAAAGTGACTTCCGAACGTACCTCAATGTGCTCCACGATCTTCAAGAACGCCTTGATCTGCTGCACGGCAGTCTATTGAAAACATCGCACAGAATCAAGCGTCAGTGTCGTATCAGCAGTAAACGACAAGAAACAAAGTCCACAAACCATCTCGTTCACGCCAGGAATGTACGACTTCCAGCCGTTGAGACCCGCCATCTCGGCGTTTTTCTGTTTTGCCACAAGCACAAACGTGAGTTTGACTCAGCTACATACGCGTGGAGGTGATAATCAGCTCAGCTGCCGCACCTGGAGCTGCTCGGCGAACGAGTCCAAGTCGAACTTGGTGCTGTGGGCCAAGTCGTTTACCTGCTCACGGTAGGCCTCGGCTGTTGAACACCACATAGAACGAGTCAGCTTAACATATCCAACAGACTACATGGAGTTGCAATTGCCGCTGTGCAACGCACCCTGCTTGACGTCGTTGCGCTCCTGCATCTTGTTGGTGACAGTGTCCCGGATGCCTCCGAACAGACTCATGTTGCGCGTCTGCTGCATGCGCGACGCAACAGTGAGCTGCGTGGCCGAGCCATTCTGAGCGAGTGCGCGAATAGGCGCAGCGCGACGCGCGGCCTGCGAGGCGCACGCGCGCACGATCGATCCGCGGATGAGGGCCACCATGGTCGTCTTCTTTATCAGCCAGTGCGTTGGGGATTCTTGGTCACGGGAAATGCGCACCAGCAAAACGAACTTAACGGACACTGCGTACTTAATTCAGAAAGATATTAAAATAGATTATCTATCGGGAGCAAGATGGCTACATTTTCGGAGGAGCTCATGAGCGGCCATGAGAGCTTCATGGTGAAAACGCTCAAGACAGGCAAATGCAATAAAGGATGAAGTCGATGAGAATGCAAATGAAGGATGGATCGATAGTGGTGTGAATGCTGCGTTTGACAAAAATGCATTCGCATATGTATATTCGATTGTGTTCTTTTTTTCTGCTTTTGTGTGCGCACGACATGAAGCCGCTTGCTTTTTCCTCCTTTTTGTTTTGTTTTCGAGCGCGTTTTCTGCTTTTTCTGGCATGCAAGAGATGGATGAGAATAAAATAAATGCACCGCGGGCTCGCGGTCTCCGGGGCGAGGCAGAAGCATCGAGTCGACTAGCAATCCACGCCTGCGCGCTGCAAGCGAGAACCCAGCGACACAAGAACTTCCTCTATCCGCCCCCTCCACCACGACCTACGTCTTCGACACGACTAGAGCACGACAAGTCGTGAGCGCTGCGCATCCGAAGAAGAGCTGCCGGGCGAGTGACGATTGGTGGAGCCGTCGCGAGCCGAGCGGGTGGCACACAGAGAGGAAAATGGAGAGGCGGTCGTGCTGTCATCTCTTCCCATTGATTACGGTTATAACCAACTTCTCAAAAGAGATGCCTTCTTCTTCGTCTTCCATAAGCAAAGTCGCCCTTGCCCGATTCTCTCTGTGTTGCCTTCGCCCGACTCACCAACGTCTCTCCCAAGCGCGACAAGCCGTATCACCCTCCTCGAACGACAACACACACGACGCCACTAGACACTTAGGTCGAGTGGGCCTCCAAGACCTGGATGGCCTCTGAGATCTTGGCCTCCAACGCCTCAGGGCTCTCCAGCAGGTGGAGCAGCTCGCCGTTGTCCATCTCGAGGAGCATACCCGTGATCTTACCGGCCAGGTCAGGCTGGTGACGGTGGATCAATGGGTAGAGACGCTCGCCGATCATGTTCTTCTGGGCCTCTGGCGAGGCGGCAGCGAGGGCAGCCGAGGTCAATGGCTCAAGGCCGGTTGGCACTGGGGCAGCCGGTGGGAGCACACCAGGAGCTGGGGCGCCTGGGGCAACACCCTCAGGGCGTGGCTGGTTGCGCACGTTCGCCGTGTACTTGAAGGTGCGACGGTTCACTGGGGCACCTGGCTGTGGGCCGGCTGGGCCTGGACCCTGGCGACGACCGCGTGGCTGGCCACGGCCCTGCTGCATTGGCATAGCGTAGCCTGGAATGTAGCCTGGGCCTGGCGCTGGGGCACCTGGAGCGCGGGCACCGTAAGGCACTGGGCCACGTGGGTGCATGCCACGCGGGATCATCTGCTGTGGGTACATGAAACCCTGACGAGCCTGCGGTGGAAGCTGACCTGGCTGGCCGTAGAACATAGGCGCAGCGCCGTACATTGGTGGCTGGCCAAGCGGCATGCCACGGCCGATGAGGCCGACACGCTGAGCGTGCTGGGCCTCAAGCTGGGCGCGACGGACCTCCTTGCGCTGAGCGAGCGCGACGTACACTGGCTTGCCCGAGATGAGCTTGCCGTTCATCTCAGCGACGGCCTTGTTGGCCTCGTCCGGGGTGGCGAAGCACACGAAGCCGAAGCCACGCGAAAGTCCAGCAACGTCACGCATGATGCGTGACGACGTGATCGAGCCGTAGGCACCGAATGCCTCACGGAGCTCCTCGTCCGAGAGCTGGTCGTCCAAGTTCTTGACGTACAGGTTCACGCCCTGGTACTTGTTGAGGCGCTCGATCTTGAGCTGCTCGAACTTGTTGCGGAGCTCACGCTCACGCTCCGAGCGCTTCTGCGCGCGGCCGACGTACATCTCGATGTCCGAGCCGTCACCGTTCTTGTAGACCTTGTTGTTCAGGTTCTCAACGGCACCGTGGGCACCATCCGAGGTCTCGTAGTTGACGAAACCGAAGCCCTTGTGGGTCTCGGCACCGGCGTCCTTCATGATCACGGCGCTCGAGATCGGTCCGAATGGCTCGAACTCCTTGCGCAGGTCCTCGTCGCTCCACTGCGATGGGATGTTCTTCACGTAGCAGTTGGTCCACTCGTCAATGTCTGGGCGGTCGGTACGCTTCTGGAAGGCGCCGACGAAGACCTCCTGGCCGGCGATGAGCATGCCGTTGATCTTGGCGATGGCCTCGTTGGCGGCCTCCTGGGTCTCGTAGTGCACGTAGCCGTAGCCCTTGGAGTCGCCGTTGTAGTCAAGCGCGACCTTGCACGACAGGATGTTGCCGAACAGCGAGAACGTGTCGTACAGCGCCTTGTTGTCGATCGACGTGTCGAGGTTCTTGACGAAGATGTTGCCGACGCCCGACTTGCGCAGCGATGGGTCGCGCTGCGACCACATGATGCGGCACGGCACGCCCTTGATGCTGGTGAAGTTCATCGTGTCCAGCGCGCGCTCGGCATCCGCCACGTTGTGGAAGTTGACGTACGCGTAGCCCAACGAGCGACGGGTGACGGCGTCACGGCACACACGGATCGACGCGACCGGACCCACGGCGTTGAAGATCTCGAACAGCAGCGCCTAGATCGAGGGAACCCATCGTGAGCCACTCCATCATTCGCAGCAGACCGTTGACAAAGACTACAATCGCGGGCTTACCTCCGTCACCTCCGGGTGGATGTCACCGACGTAGAGCGACGCCGTCTGGAACGGCTGCGCAGCGGCCGTGGCCGTGGCCGCGGTAGACGCTGGGCTGCTGGTAGGAGATGTCGCCGAGTTCGCCATGACTAGAAGAGCACACACACAGACAACAGTCAGCATCCATCCGCAACAGCCACTGGATTCCATTTCCGCTCAACCGCCGCCCACGAGTTGCACCGCCCGATCCGCAGCCACAGACAGACGCATTACTGCATCCACTTGCGCTGCAGACCACACAATTCTCATGCGCACATACTCGACGACGGCGGTGGCTTCCATGCAGGTTGCAGTTGTTGGTACATACTCGTTGGTGTTTTTTTTGTTGGAGAGAGGTCAAAAAGCGGAGGGCGCTTTTTATTGACTTTTTTTTCTTTTTACTGGAAGAGAAGAAAAAAAGAGAGAATGACCCGGGCTGGGCATTGGACGGCAACGTTGGCCGCGGTTTCCGTGCCGTTGCGGCCAAGCAAGCATGGCCGACACATCAGCGAAAACAAAACGCGGACGGATCCGTAAGCTAACCGATACGCCGGTCTGTTATGATACCAGGCGGTCATTTATCGGGTTTGAAAAGTGGATATATTTCCGGCGGACGGATGGAAGGGTACAAGGTGTAGGGCTGGCGGATCTGGTCAAAGATTGCGGTTTTCGCAAAGCAAGTTCGGGTGGCTCTTGGCCCCAGAGGATTCTCCACCAGTCAAATTGCGGACGCGCCTTGACCACCAACCGTTTGAACGGTGACGCAAAAATACGACGCGATGATTGGCAGAAAATAAAACTGAGTGTAACTTTTCGATTTGTCGCATTCTGATTGGTTGAATTTGAACGTACGGCTGTTGGTCAACCCAGGTGGAGAAAGATCCTCACGAGAATTGAAGAGTCGCCAACGCAAGTTGAAGTGATGGGAGCTCTTCGAAGAAATGGCTGGTGCACAGGGCATTCTCGGGCTTGCAGTGCACCGAGAACAAGACGAGACGGAAGTTGTAGTGGCACGTGGCAACGTCGGCGTCTATTCGCTCAAAATTTGGGAGGCGAGACGTTCGGATATTCGCTCGAGTTCAGCTTCAACAGCGTCTCTGCCGTTGGGCGACGGGCTTTGCTTGCTCAACACCTCGGTGTCGTACTGGGATGTGAGCGCAGTGGTGTAGCCGCTCTTGAACAGCTCGTCATAGAAGCGTTTGAACTTTCCCTGCATGGATGGATGTTGGTCAGTGACGATTCAATGAAAGCGTGACGACAGTTTGACTTACGCTGATACGGTCGGCACACACAGTCAGCACTGGTTTGCCTGTCGCGATTGCTTCTGTTGCCATGGAGATAGAGTCTGGCGTCGTCACGATTGCGGTTGCGTAGTGCAGCATGGCCTCGAACGGATTTGGTCCTTCACCGCTCCAAATGTACAGCTCATCTTTCCCTTGGAGCTCACTTCTTAGCCGCTCTTCGATCAGCTTCCTCACCTATCATGCAAGAAAAATCGATACCTCAGTTAACCAAACCGCTCTGAACATCCAAGTTCATGCTAAATACCTTGGTCGGAGTCCGGCGGGAGAAGGTCACCAAAAGTGAGGCACACTGTCGATTTTCGCGGACTAGCCGGAGCACTTGCTCAACCATCTCCCCCGCATTCGACTCGGAGAAGGAAAAGCCCCGACATGGGCCACCAATGAGCCAAGCGACTCGCATCTCCTTGCTGTTGACGTATGGTTCAAATACTGGCTGCCACTCCTTGCTCGTCTGCTTCAAAGCGTTCAGGTCGATGGCGCAAACTGTCCCAAGTGTAAGGTGGACGTTGGCGAGAGGCTTCGCCAATGCGCTTGAGACAAAATCGTGCCTTGGCGAGATCACGGCGTCAAAAAGGCGAAGTGGGACGCGAGGATGCTGGATCTGGATGTTGAACACGCTGTTTGGCGATGCAGAGGCCCACGGCTGCTTCAGCGCCGCGCACAACGACACAGTCGTTCGCCCACATCCGATCACAACACGCTTTCTTGAGTCAGTCGCATCCTCACCGAGAAGCGCACGCCTCTGCTCGTTGGAGACATCGTAGCCAAAGAATGGGTCGCGTAGCATACGCGCCGCAAGGAGCTGCAGAGTTGGTGGGAGCTTCTGGTAGACGGCGCCATCCCGAAATGGCACACGAATGAGCTCGACGGTGTCGTCGTCTCGTTCCTTGACATGTGAACCACAGCTTGGAAGCGCACGAGCACGGCGCAAATGCGTACGAAGACGCTCGCTTAAGGCGAGCGCTTGCTTCTCCGCGCCAGCAGCTCCATTGCCGAGCACGAGGATACGCACCCCACGACGCATGAACATTTTATGGAGTTTCGTGCACCGAGATGTCACTGAACCGAAACTTAGTCTATTCAATGGCGAATGTCACAATCGCCCATGAGTGCGACCACCTCAAGCGAAGTTCACTGAATGCATTTGATTGGACACTTTGCGAGCAATCCTGTGTGAAAAGGCAACTACATGCAAAAGAAATAGAGGCAGCTATGTGTGGAAGCCATCATCATGAGACGAGGGTGAAGATGGAACGCGGAAGAGACGGTTTACTCGTCGTCCTCATCGTCATCCTCGCTCTCCTCCTCCGCGTTCTCGAGCCACTCGACGAACGGCTTGAGCAGAGCAGCGAGCTTGGCCGACTGGTCCTCGTTCACCTCCCAGTGCGCGAACTGCTTGCGGGCAGTGGCCCAGGCCACGAGCGTCTCCTCCTCGAGGAGATCTTCGTCGTACAGAAGCTTGAGCACGACAGGGTACGACGACAGGAGCTCCGGGTGGTCGACGGCGCAGAAGTGCTCAGTCAAAGCGATCAACTGGTTCTGAGCGTGCACGCCGACGACGATCTTCTCGAGCACAGGCGCGTACTTGGCGACCTGGTTGCTCGAGAGGATCTCCTTGGTGAAGGCGGCCGAGAAGAAGATCACAAGACGGTCGTTGATCGGAAGAGCAGCGTAAGTCTGCTGACGGCAGAGCTCCTCGAAGATCTCACCCTCCGAGTGGCTCTCCGACAGGAAGCGCTTGAGGTTTTCGACAGCCGACTCGATGGCATTCTCGTCATCCACAGCCAGGTTGTCAAGGGTGGCAACAACGTCATCGTCGTCCTCCTCCTCAGCGCGAGCAGCATCAGCGGCCATGGCAGCGCGGGCAGCGACCTCGATAGCCTCGGCCTCAGCAGCACGCGCGGCCACGGCCTCAGGAGAAAGATCCGTGTGCCATTCGACGTCGTCATCGCTGTCATCGTCGCTCTCGCTCTTGGTCTTCTTCTCCTTCTTCTCCTTCTTTTCCTTCTTCTCCTTCTTGTCCTTGCCGTCCTTGTCCTTCTTTTCCTTCTTCTCCTTCTTCTCCTTGCCCTCCTTTCCTTCCTTGTCCTTCTTCTCCTTCTTTTCCTTCTTCTCCTTCGGGGCCGACTCTTCCTTCTCTGGCTCGTCGTCGCCCTTCTTCTTGGCGGCCTTGTCCTTCTTCTTCTTGTCCTTGTCGTCGCCGGCGTTCTTCTTCTTGAGCGCCGTGTGCTCCTTGTGGATGAACGTCGTGAGCTTGTGGTGCATGTCCACTGGCTCAACGGCGCCACAGGCGTAGCATTTGTGGAAGATCATCTGGCCCTTGAACTTGTACTTGGTCTCTGGGAGACGGCACTGCGGGCACAGCACGAAGCCTTCAATGTACTTGTGCAGGTGCGTCTGCATCAAGCTGGCATCGAAGGCGCCGTTGACGATCGCACGGTCGTTCTTGTCGTCGTACTTGGACTGCGCGCCCAGTTCGATACCGAAGAACTTGCAGACTTCGGCAGTCGAACGGTGGAGCGACAGCGCAATGTCGGCGCAGTTGACCACGAGCGTCTTGATGCCGTTGCCACGGCCTTCGATCTTCGCGAGCAGACGCGGCATCTTGTAGCGGTACTCCGGGTCGTCAACCGCCTGGGTTCCGGCAATGTTCATGAGCGACATGGTGGTGGCGGTTGGGTGGTGATTCTTCTAGCTTCTCCGTTGCTGGTAGTAGTGGTAGTGGCGAGCACAGCGGTGTATTATAAATCCGGCTGCGTCTTCCGCTTGTCGAGTATCGAGCTACTCGTATTCTTTTTTCTTCTCCACGTTGAACTCTTCGTTTCCAACTGAGGCCAAGTAAACGACTGAATTTTCAAACGCATGCACCGCGGAACCGCTTGGGGGATCTCCACACTGCTCGGGGGGTCGCTTGGGGTGCGCCGGAGCTCTTGCTGCAAGAACTGAAGACTGGAAGGGGGGAAGCGGAGGCTCTCGCGTGTGAAGAGCGTGCGCTGGGCGGTGGCTGGAGAAGGTCTCTCGCGAAGGAGGCGTGCGACCGGGGCTGTGTCTCTTTTCAGAAATGTGAGGATGATGGAGCCACACAGACCACGGCTCCGAGCCTGTTCAGGTGTTTCAAGTGGCGCGCGCGGCCAGGAAACGAGCAGGTCCGTTGATTGATTGGTCTGTTTTTGGCTCGGCAGTGCGACGCGAGAGGCCACATCGCCTCTCCTAGGGTTCAGGCTGACACAGGTTGATAAACTAAAGCAGGTCACTCCTCCTCAACGGCTTCGATAGTGTGGGCCACATGAATTCTCTCCCGCCTGAATCTGCGGAAGAGACCAGCACTCTCGGTTCTGTTACGCCACGAGTCCCACGTGTGGGATGGTCCACCAAGCACAATCCACTGATTTTGAATAAACATATATCGGGAATTGGAGGTTTATATGTTGCATCAGAATCTGGGTTGAGGCGGAACCAAATCTGACTCCACAGTGTCAACCCACCAACACCAAAGCGCCTGCCAGTCAAGACGAAAAAGCGAACGACGATGGCGAACATTTGGGTGAGCGCGAGCGACGGCGACGTGGATGCGGTGAAGAACTTCCTTGCTAGTGGTGGCGATGCGAATGCTAAGGATGAATACGGTTACACTCCTCTGTACGTGCCCCGAAATTCAAGCGTTTGCGTTGAAGCTATGGCTAACAAATGACTGCGATGTTCCTCCAGGCAAGCGGCCGTGAGCTACAACCACGTCGAGCTGGCGCAGCTTCTGATCGCCAGCGGCGCTAGCGCGACGCTCGGTACGTCTTCTTGAAAATATGCTACATCAACCCATTGCGTTGTAAGCTGACGCCGTGGTCCTGTTGATATGTAGCTGACCACGACCTCGACACGCCGCTGCACCGTGCGGAAACTGTCGAAATTGCCAAGTTGCTTCTTACCAACGGCGCTGTGCTGAACGCACGCAACTCCGAAGGACTGACCGTACGTGTTTCTTCTTTTGAAGCTTTGGTCGGTGGTGAATAATGGATTCACTCACATCGCTGTTGGGTTGGATTGTAGCCATTTGACGTCGCGATCGAAGAGGAACACACCGAGCTCATTGCAATGTACGAAGCGCTTGGTGCCGAGAAGACGGACCGCCAGGACGAAGACGAAGAGCCACAGGAATGGGACATCAACATGCAGGATATGCAGGAATAAGTAGTGGCCAGGAGCCGCGTCAAATAGACACAACCTTGGATGGCTTACAGGTGTGGTGTAGGCCCTTCTACCTTTCCACACGAGGAGCATCGAGTCAGTCGCAGGCATACGACGACGCCCATGCTCGAGTTCGTTCAATCCACTTGTGAAGACGTCCATCGTGGCCATTGGGTTACACGTGGGGTTACACTCCACCAATTTCGAATCTATCTATTTCAGTACATTTGTCAAAAAGGAGTGATGGTCAGGTTTGGTGAGGCGCGAGCTGAAGAATTTCAAATTTCGCATCAGACTCCAGCTTCGAGGGCTCCGCAATCGGCGACGAAAATGGTGGACGCGCAGGAGATCTACCGCCGCTTCTGCGCGACTCCGCTGCGTCTACGCAACAAGCCGACACCGCCGCCGTCTTCTTCTTCGTCCACGGGTTCCGACGAGTCTTCTGTGGTAGCGCAGCACCCGGAACTGCCGCCGCAAACGCCCAATTACCGAGCGCAAACGCCGCTCAAGACCGCGACGAAGGAAGACGTCGAGCGCCTTAATGACCAGATTGAAGTCGAATGCCGAGTGGAAGACTTCGTGACGCCCAAGAAAGCTTACAGCCAGACGCCTGTGCGGTCGGCCGCCAAGGTTGGACAGGCCAATGTGGCCGCAAGGACGACGACCGCAGCGGCAATCAAGAGTAATACGACGAAAGCGAGACCGCGAGTGGGGAAACCAGAGGCAATTCCTGAGCCAGTCGCGCGAAAAGAGGAGACGGATGCGGTCAGCAGGAAGCAGAAGCGCGTGATGCGCGCTGTGGCGATCGTGAACAGCAATACGGGCGGCATTTGTGTGGACACGCCCACGAAGGCACTCGCGCCTCCCAAGCGCAGTCGTAAAACGACGCGTCAGCAGCCGCAGAAGTCGCCCCCGAAGCCGCTGGTTGTGGTGAACAGTCCGGTGCGTGATGCGAATGATGACGAGAAGTCGCTGGCGGTGACGCTATTCGCGTCCAGCAGCCCAGAGAGTGACGAGCTCGACTTCGAGATGGACGACACAGAAAAGGAAAATCTCCCGGTGGAGAGTGTTCCGATCTCAAGAAACATCATGGACGCGTTTGCTGAGATCGACGACGCGCTCCCAGTGGAACTACTGGAGGAAAAGGCCACGACGCCCAAGAAACCGAAGGCAAAGACGCCCAAGGCACCGGCCAAGCCAAAAGCCAAACGAGCGCCTGCACCCAAGCGAGAGCCAGCGGCGAAAAAAGCACCAAAGCGAGCACCAGCAAAAGCGAAGCAGCCAGCGCAACTCCCATCACAAGGCACGCGCCGGAGTCGCCGTCTGCAAGACAAGGAAGACCAAGCCCCAGTTCAGGAGGAAGAGTATCAACTCGACGAGGAGCAGCTCGAGATCCTGGCAGCGTTGGAGCTTGAGACGGAAGAGTACGTTGAGCCCGAACCTGTGCAACCCGCTGTTATTAACGTTGAGAAGGCATTCTGTGAGCCGTTGCTGGAAACCAAGACCACCTCCGGAGCACTCTTTGCGCTGTGGTTCCATGCTCTGCGTCAAGAGATCGAAAGCGCTGAGAAGGAGAAGTCGATGGATGAATACCTGGAGATCCTGAGCGCATTCTTCGCACTGTGCATGGGTATCAGTCAGTGTGAAGTCATGGTGAAGACTCACAACCAGCCGGAGAAGGACGATTCTGACGACGACGCCACTGAAGCAAGCGTGTCTACGGGCACGAACCCGAAGAAGACGAAGAAAAGGAGCGTGGTTTTCCGACATTTCGACCTCTCGACGGTGGATTTACGGTACGAAGACGAAGACTCGGCCGCCAAGTTTGCAGAGACGCTTCTTCGCCACTACGTCAACGCAATCCACGCCCACACGCTGACTCTACGGGAGCGGCTACAAAATCCAGCTCAGACCGCAATAATCGAGCAGATCATCGACGTCCTCAACGACACCGACCGACTCGCCGAGCAGTCTACTCACGATGGCGTGGTCGCCACAGCATTTCGAGGAATGAGCGTCGTCGAGCATTCGGAAATCCGAGCGAGCCAGCCATATTTCAGGGCCGAGTTCGCGAAGCTCAAGCCAAAGGCGGTGTTGGCGCATTCGTTCTTACAGAAGCCGTTTGCGTCCATTGTATCGTCGCTCGTGCGATTCCGTCTGCGTGAGTTATTTCTACCATTCGATCCGGAGGGGCTCCTCGACGAAGGAGAACAACTCAAGATCGCGAAGTACGAGCATCAACATTTCGGCGCTGCAATGCATCGAGCACTCAAGGAAATCCACGAGTACCAACCGCTCGTGGCTCCGCTACTAGCAATCATATCAAGGAAACCGACTCCGTCCGAAGACACGATCAAGCAGGCGATCTTCTTGATCGACGTGGAAGACCTCGTCTACGTCGAGCAGTATATCTTGGCGTGCCGGTACCTGCGGCTCAGCTTCAGCCGGTGCATCTTGCTCGACGGCTCGGAAGATGAGGACACGTTGTATTTTTGTGATCGCCTCGAGTACGTCTGCGCTCTCGCAAGAAGGTACGGAAAAGGCTCCATAAGCTCGTATTTAATGTCTGCATGGGACTTCGCTGACTCGTATTTTATGTGATCGACAGATTACAATTCGAAGACGAAGCGCACTTGTTCCCGCTCGCCAACGTCGAAGAGTTTGTCAAAGTGCTCGAGCAGCGTGAGTCTTCGATGGCGGTGCTTGAGCAGACTTTGCTTCTCGTCAACATGCCGCATTACGGTAAGAACCCCAGTACTCGCATGTGAAGAATGATGCGTCGTTCAGAGCTGACGATCTGTGTGTTGTTGTCCATAGCTACCGAAGCCCCGTGCGTGGAATGCAATGAGATCGTCACGCGTGCACAGCAAGACGAGGCCATCACGTGCTCTAGCTGCAGCGGACGGTTCCACCTGAGCTGCCTCCATTTGCCCGCGAGCTTCTTGCAGTTCGCCAACCAGTACACGTGCCCGTTCTGCTACACTGGCAGAGCGCGAAGATAAACAAACAACACGACAATACTAGAAGTCGCCACAATATCAATTCATATCTGACCCCGCGTTGTTTGAAGGCATGGCTGTACTCCTCAAACTCAACTGATTTTGTCCACTAACTGCTTGAAAATATATGCAAGGAGGCCCCCTGAACGGCTTTAAACACGTACGAAGGCGCCGAGTCTGCCTCAAAGTCGGACGTCGGACGACCTAGACGACCTTGGACACGCCGAGCTTCTTCTTTGGGCGTGGGCCAGGCTTGCGCTTGACGTTCGGGTCCTGCACGTACAGCTCCTCGAGAGGAATCGTGAGCAGCTCGTCGACCTGAAGCGTCGCCGACTCGAGCGGCCACGGCGTGAAGCCCACTTCGTAGCACGTCTTGTAGTGCTCGACCGAGTACACCTTGGCGTTGTACAGCGAGTCGATGCGGCGGCGGTTGAGCTCGGCCGCGTGGATGCCGTGGACACACGGGAAGAGGCGGTCCTGCCAGTCCAGACACGTGCACTCCCAGTCGAGCAGGTTCACGTGGCGCCACGTGTCGTGGGTCGTCGTGTTGAGCTGCGCAAGCGAGCGCACCATGAACGTGCCATTCGAGCACGGCACCGACTACAAAAAGGCACACATCAATCAAACAACGGCGTCAGTACACACCACACAAAAACAACCATCAAATCAACAGCAAAAGGACTCACCTCGCAGCGCTGGCTGCCCTGCAGGATCTGCTCCAGTTGGTTGAAGCGGCTCGGCACGAGCTCCGGCAGCGGACGGTGCTCGACCAGCTTGCGACGCGCGTGGAAGTTCTCGGCGATCTTCATGAAGTAGCGGTTGAACACGACCAGCGGCTGGGACGAGCGCGGCATCTCGTCGCCAAACCACTGCTTGAGCAGCGGCATCACGGACGGCGCTGTGGACACGTTAGCGCCCTTCAAGCCTCCGTTGACGGCCGCGAGCGCCAGCTTGTTGTCGTCGATGTTCGACAGGTCCGACGAGATCACGCCGTACGTCGGCTTCTTGAACGCCTCGAGGAACGCGTACTTGACCCAGCTCGGGCGGTTGAGGCTGTCGAGGAAATTGACGACGGCTTCGTTCGTGAGCATGAGCTCCTGGCGGATGTGCTTGTACTCGGCCTCGCTCTCGCAGCGAGCCAAGTCGTAGATGCGCTGCTTCTTGTCTTCAGGCAGCGGCAGCTTCTTGTTGAGCACGAGCTCCTCCTCCACGAGGCGGCGCACACACAAGTGGTGGCTGGCGTGCGGCCACACGGTGTGGACGGCTTGCTGGAGACCGTTCGTGCGTCCGGCAAAGATCGTGTACTCGTTCCAGCCACCGTTCAACGACGAGTTCTGGTTGTTCTGCAGACTCGACAAGAACCACGTCCAGTTCTCAAAGTTCTCGACGGTCACCAGCGCCACCGCGACAACGACCACCTTGTCGCTGTGGTCCTTCGTCGATGCGTACAGGTACACACCCGAGACAGCGTCGTCGCTCTCCTCTTCCAGGCCTTCGGCAGAGGCGCCCTTGCCGTCCGGATCGCCCCAGTTCGACGGGCGGATGCTGTCAAAGGCCAGCACTTTCTGGCAGTACTGCATCGCGTGCATCGTCGGCGCTGGCATGACCATCGCGCGCATGAACGTGCGGTCATCGATCTCAAACACGAACTTGGTGTTCGGGTTCTTGTCCACGATCAGGTCGAAGTAGCTGCGCAGACGCTGGAACGACGCGCGGATCGACTGGATGCGGTTCATCTGGATCTGGCGCTTGATGCGCGACGCCATCATGTGGTTGATCGTGTGACCGCGGCTCAGCAAGATGCGCTTGATCAGCTTGCCGTCCAGCTTGGACATGGCGATGGCCGACGACGGGTACTTGTCCAGCTCTTCGTTCACCATGCGGCACAGCACGTTCGTCGAGAGTGTCGTGTTTCGCTGAGGACGTGGCTTGGATGCCTTGTCAGCCGTCGCCTCCTCGCCACCAGCAGCGATCGTGACGTCGTCCACGTTCGCATTAGCTGCAGCTGGACCCGCAGAGCTACTAGCGCCCATGTTGAGGCGCGAGCCGATGAACTTGTAGTGGTTGTGGAGGAAGCACGCGCGCGTTATCTTCCAGGCCGGGCCGAGACCGAAGCCGTTGATGTAGAACGGACACTGGAGCTGCTCGACCGGCGTGTTCGGATCGAAGAACTGCTGGCCGTGGAGCTTCTTGCAGCGGTACTTGACGTTGCCACCGCCGTCGGCGCGGGAGCTCGAGCCCGCGACGTACAACTGGAAGCCGCGCTCCATCGCGAACTGCTTGCAGCGTTCCTGCAGAGCCTTCTGCGTCGGAAACACGTCCGTGCCGCAGCCGGCAGCCTTGGACCCACCGCGCTTCTCGTAGGCGACGCCGTACTCGCTCGACGCCGCGTCTTCACTCACTTCGATCGTCGCATTCAGCAAGCCAAGCGCACGCGCCTCGGCCGTGTCGCTGGTATCCAGACGACTGTACTGGGATCCGATGATGATCGGCTGAGCAGGCAGCACCGGCGCATTCGGCAGGATCTTGACCGTGTCCTTGGCGTCGGCCAGCGCATCAGCCGCGTCCTTTGTCGCCACGCGCGGCGCCTTGCGCTTGCCCTGCGCCGCTCCTCCGGCCGCCGGACTCGCGCGCTTCTTCGCCTTGGACGCCGCAAGGATCGTCGCTGAAGGCGCAGCCGCCTCCACGCTTGGGAAGATCGCAGAGATGTTGTTGTTGTTGGCCGCATCCGCCGGCGTCGATGGAGTCGCCGCTGACGTGGAGGTTACGGTTACACCCGCGGACGCCGCAGCTGCTGGGGACGACGAGGTCTTGGCTGGCGCATTGCGCGCTGGTGATGGAGACGCCGAGGTCGACGGAGACGACGACGCCGCCGCCGCAGACGCAGACGTATGTGGCCCGCCGCCGAGTGGAGTTCCCGCCATTTTTATGTGCGAATTCAAACGGGTCTTGCTTGAGCTCCTTGAGTCAGTTAGTTCGCGAGAACGCGCGCTTTTTCGAGTGCTTTTCCTCCTGCACGTGAGGCAAAGCGCGGTCTTCTAACAGTAAGTGCCGAGCGCGGACGTACTGACGGCGGCGGAAGGGAGGGACCGCGCTGGAGGGCAAAGGGGTCTACTAACTGAGACAAGAGGACCGATGGTATCACCTGCTCTGCTCCAAAGAGGCGAGAAAGGCGGGTCATCTCTCCCAATTCAAAAGTGAATTGGAATGTACTCAGGTTCAAAACGGTTAAGAACATATTTTCGGTTATGAGGTTTCTAACGACATGAAGCTCAAACTGCCGTATCCATGAGGCAGTTGGCAGGCGGGCGAAAATGAGCGACCACGAGGATGACCTTGCGCACCACAATGCGAGCTTCCTAAGTCCTCAGATGTTCGAACCACGCTCTTCAACGGAGGAGACGAGTGCGTCTGCTAGGAACGCTAACTCCGAGTCACTGCAGCCGCGTGGAGCTCCAGAAACCGCGCCAACGCCGAAGCCATCCGAGCCAACGGCTACTCAAGACGAGAACATGGCGGAGGAAGAGGACGACGACGATGGCGACGAAGACGAGAGACCGCGTTTTGAGCAGAGCAGTAGTCCGTTTGCATCCAGCCAGTCGGCACCACCAGCGCCGTTCGTCCATGCGCCTGTGCAACATCCACCACCCATGCCGTTTGCAGCCCAGCAGCCTGTTCGTGTGCCACCGCCACCGCAGCACGCGCTGCCACAGCCAGTGGACGAGTGTCTGTGCGTGTCCACCAAGTGCACAGCACGGTACTGCTTCCGATTGCAGTGGGAGGCTGAGAGTACGTGCTGATTCTACTAGTTTACGTGACCGGAAAGTGACCGGAGACTCACACTGTTCGTGTACTTTCTCACAGTGAATCCGCGTTGCCGAGAGATGACGGCGCTGAACGTCGAGAACAAGATCTATCTGTTCGACGGCTTCTACTTGCTCTGCCACGACGATGTGCCCGACATCCCACAGGTTCGTACACTCCAAGCAGTCTCTTCCTTGCGGTGACATTATTCACCAACAGCCATGGCTTGTGTCCTGTAGTTTGAATACACACGAGGAGGCGTCATGTGCCGCATCCAATTCGTGCGCGAGCCACTGCCGCAGTCTATCTTGCCCCCAGCCGAGCCTGGGAACCCGTCCATCACGTCTCCTCACGGCTGCAACACCATATTCCTGCTCAAGCGGTATCTCTTCCAGCAACTGCTTGGCATCCAACCGCAGCATCTCTTCCAGAGCGTGTTTGGGGATCCGTCACGAGCCACTGGCGATCTCCTAGACTACTGCTCTGACTACCACATCATCCCACGCTTCGTCTCAATCTCGGACGTGCCGATCGTGAACAAGGACGACCTGCTCGCGTCCAATCGAATCGGATTCGCCGTGGGCAAGTTTCTGCCGATCGAACACGTGCTTGGCTGTCTGGAGGTGAGCGCCCAGTATCCCATCGCAGAGTATTTGAAGACTGGGCCAGCGGCGAAGCTTGTGGATACAGTGGTGTCGACGTGGATCAACGGCCAGCCAGGGGTGTTTCGAGTGGATGGCCTCGTATACGAGCCTCCGCCTGAAGTCGCTCTGGGGGAGAACGCGTCAATTCCAGAGCTTAGTACAGCTCCAACGCCCAAGCCGAAGCCACGACTGCTGCACTTGCGGTACGCGGGCCCTGGTGCCCGTGAGTACGACGGTGTCCAGAGTACGAAGAAGGTTCGCAAACTGATGGAAATCAGCCGACCAATGCAGATCTCACCACGTGTCGATCCTCACATGGAGCTGCTGAACCCCAACGAGTGCCACATGACCGGCCTGCGAGCGGACGTGTTTGAAGTCGGGTCGGCGATGCCCATGGTGCTCAAGTACATTCGTCACTACAAACTGCTGGCCAGCTTCGAGAAGGACATGAGTATCCCGTTCAAGGACAAGACGCTGCTGCGGCAAGCGTTCACGCACAGCTCGTACGTCGACGCAGCGATGCAGAGCGTGAATACGGTGGAAGCGACGATATCACGCGTGCGACTGGGTCACATCTTCGAGAACACGGCAGGGCTCAAGCGCAAGCGCAAGCGAACGGCGTTTTTGGACGAACTAAGCTCTCCAGACGAGAAGACGACGCGTGAAATGGATCCTGAGATGAAGCGCATCGCGGAGCAGCACCTGACGACCGATTTCCAGCCAGAGTTCCACTCTAAGTATCTCTGTCCGTACGAGCGACTCGAGTTTCTTGGCGACGCTGTGCTCAGTTTCCTCGTCGCGTCGTCGGCGTTTCTCAAGCTTCCGCATTCTCAAGGTGAAGGCGTTCTTCACGAGACGCGGAAAGATATCACGTGTAACGCGGCGCTGGGTCGAGTGGCTCGCGCTGCCAACTTCGATATGCTCGTGCTGTCGGCCTTTGACTTGAGCAAGATCCCAGACAGCACCACGACGAAGATCGCGGCCGATTGTCTAGAGGCGTTGCTGGGGGCCGTGTTCACCGACCAAGGCATTGAAGCTTGTCGAGCGTTGTTGATCGAACTCATGACCCGCCATGATCCAGAGGTTCGAGAGGATTTCCTGCTGGATATGGACGAGCTCACCACGATGGCTGCCACGTACGTCGAAGCCGACCGCGAACGGTTCAAGGAGTGGGAGAAGCAGCGTGAGATGCGTAATACGCACCGCAAATTCACGAACAGAACGCACGTCGTGGTCCGCAACACGCACCTGTGGGTCCAGGCGTTCACTCACGCTTCGTTTAAGGCACCGCAGATTGACGAAGGCGAGTTCCTGTGCTCTGATCCGAGCTACGAGCGCATTGAGTTCCTCGGCGACGCTGTGCTGCAGCTACTTTCATCCGAGTTCCTCGTCGACGCGCTGCCCAACTACCAGGAGCACTTGCTGACACAGGCGAGATCGTCGCTGGTCAAGAACACTCGCTTAGCGGTCGTCGCACGCAAGGCGGGATACGAAGAATTCATTCGACTCGGCAACCTGGTCAAGAAAAACGGCAACTTGTACACGGAAGACGTGCTCGCGGACGTGTTTGAGGCGTCTCTAGGCGCTGTGTTCCTGGAAAACGTTCGAGATCTCAGCAAGATTCGCAAGATCCTGGAAGAAACGCTGTTCCCGTTGATCAAGGAGGTACGATCACAGTGGAGTGCATCAGGTGATTGTGTTTTGTCGTTGACCATTTTGTGCTTTGTGCGTAGGCCATTCGTCGTCGCGAGTGGATGAATCCGGAAAAGATCCTTGCTCACCACATGCAGGCGTGGGGTCGCAATGGACGGCAAGCATTATGCGAGTTCAAGAGGCTCCCAAGCCGACCGAGTGGCGAGCACTGTGTGGCTCTCATGATCAACAACTTCCAAGCGGCGCGAGCCAGTGGCCGCACGATCCACGAGGCAAAGAACGCGGCCTGTCGACGAGCGCTGCAGCTCTACGGGATCGGATTGTACGCCTCCGAGGCGTAAGTGATGACCATGATGCTTTGTGCGTGTCAATGTATGTGTTGTATTTGTGATTGTTCCAAAACAGCAGAGTATGCTCAGCCTCCAGCGCTTATTCTCCCTTGGTCTCTTCGTCACCGGCGCTCTTCTTCGCCGATGGCGGTGGCCCGCGTGGCGGAGGAGGCTTCGCACCTGGCGGTGGTGGTGGTGGTGGACGTGGTTTGCTGGATCCACCGCGAGCACTCGCTGCGGACGGTGGTGGTGGAGGCGGCGGTGGTCGGTGGGTCTTCTTCTTGCTCTTGCCATTGCCGTTCTCGTCGTCTCCGTCATCTTTTTTCGCGCCATTCAGCATCTTCTTGGCAACCGGATCGTTCTTTCCGTGGAAGCGGTCGCGGATGTTCTGCTTGGCCAGCGGATCCGTCTTTTCACGGGGCATTTCGTGCAAATACGGACACGCCTCGCCCCGATTGCACTCGCCACGCGCGAAGAAAGAGCACAAGTGCGGGCGGTTGCGCTTGTAGTACGGCTCCGTTCGCGCCAGTTGCAGCAGCGCGCTGTGGTTGCCCGTGATCTTGCCGTACGCCGACACTGCGCCTTCCTGCTCCAGCATGCGGTTGTGTTGCTGCGCGAACCATTCGCGGTTGGCGTCACTCTCGGGCACGTTCAGATGCTCGCGCTCTTCCTCGTTGGCGAGGAACGAGTCACGCACTTGGACGGGCAGATTGTACTGCAGATCCAGGATACACGTCTGGCACACGTTCTTCATGCGCGCACAGGTCTGGCAGATCTCGGTCTTCTTGTAGCGACCGCGCTTTCCAGGCTTCCAGCGGAAGACAGTGAACGGACGAGTGCAGATCTTGCAGGCCTGGCCAAACGAATCCTTCATCATGCGCACGTACGGGTTGTCGCCCAGACACGACTCGCACAACTGCGGGAACTCCTCATTCTCCCACGCGGCCTTGTTGGTGTCCGCCTTGATGGCGAATCCGCGCTCGCCCATTGCTTGTGGTGGCGTCCGTTCTGTAGCTCTTCGCTTCCTCCAGACCAACACCCAAAGGGGGACAGGACGAACAATGAAGTACAGTAACTAACCTGAATACCGAGCTTTCACTACTGCGAAGCGTACTTAATCCACAAAACGGTTTTAGAGGAGGCATACGATAAGTTCGACTGTGGTTAAACACTCGTACTTAATCGAAGAGCTCCTTGAGGTTGACAGCATGTGGCGGCGGCATCATTCGTGCGGATTCGCATTCGAGTCGGACATTGGTGTGTGACGGACACCGCAGCATTCGCTACTGTACCTACGGAACTATCCAAGCCGATCTACAGCCATGCTGAGCCGCAATGCGCTCGTGCACTTGAAGAACCGCCGCATCCTGCAGGTCAAGGGCGCGGACGCGCATCGATTCTTGCAGGGAATCATCACGAATGACATGAAAAACGTCTCCAAGCCCAACGATGCGCTTTACGGCGCCTTCCTCACGACCAAGGGGCGTGTGCTAGGCGACTGCAATGTTGTACAAGTCGAGGTATGGGATATATGTATGCACTTGGATCGTAGCGCTCTCCGAATGGCTCTAACTCTTCATCCATTCATTGGTGTTCTGCGCGTAGGCCGACACGTTCCTGATGGACTACGACGTTGCTGTGAGCGCCGAGCTCGAAAAGCACTGGAAGAGATACAAGCTGCGCATGAAGGCGACTCTGGAGGACAAGACCGACAGCCTCGCCGTGTATACAGCACTTCCAGCAGCGATTTCGTCCAGTGGCTTTGCGTATAACGATGCCTCGTCGCATGTCCAGGAGCTGCTCCAGCTCAACCAGCGTGAGGCGTCGGAAGCCCACGGTGCAATCTTCCAAGACCCTCGAGGCGACGCGTTTGGAGTTCGAGCAATTCTTCCATCAGCACAGAGACGTAAGCCTTCGTATTTGGGAACAACGCCTTGATCTGGAGATGCTGACGTGGTTTTATTGCAGTGAACGCCGGCAGCGACTTTGAAGAGGCAGACATCCAAGCGTATACGAATCGACGAATTTTCCTGGGAGCTGCCGAAGGGTACGTACATTCTGATGAGAAACTTGGTTGTGAAGGACACCAGTCTGACTGACTCTGGATTTACTGGTAGTATTGAGTTGAGTGACACGATCCCATTGGAGGCGGATCTGGAGCTGCTGCATGGTGTGTCGTTCCGCAAGGGCTGCTACGTCGGCCAAGAGCTGACGGCTCGCACACAATTCAAGGGCAACGTGCGCAAGCGTTTCGTGCCGGTCGCGTTGATTCCATCGGCACAACATGACCTCGCGAATGAACTCGCTCAGCAGCCTTTCCAGAGAATCGACGCCGACGGACTCAACCCGTTGCGTGAGTATCTCGTCTCGGAGGCGGCAACCACGCTCTCACTCCCAGACGACGAATTGAAAATCCTGAAGCCAGACTCGACCAAGGCGGTCGGCTCGGTCGTGGTTCGTGGAAAGGGTGAGTTCGCTGTGTCAACATTATCGCACCAGCCGAAAGTACTGACAGAATTGTTGCTGTGTGTGGTAGATCTTGGTGTGGCTGTCGCGATGATGCGACTGGAGCACGTCATGGCGAAAGAGGACGGCGAGACGCCGCTCATGCAGTTCACGACGGCCGATGGGGCGTTCCACGCCGTGCCCTACCAGCCGACGTGGTGGCCACAGCTCGACTTGAAGACGGGTAAGATGGTCTTGTAGAGGCCACCTCGTCCAAGGAAGCCACGAGGCTACTGTATCTATCATTTAGAGCCCAAGACGTGAACAGGTTCACCTATGTTTCATCGTGTTGGAGTGTGTTTTTCGTGTCATTCTCAAATTCATGAAATTTGACAATTCTTCTAAGTACGGATTTACTATCCTGCTAAGTACGATCGCATCCCAGATCATGAGTCCCATCAAAACTGTGGGTTGAAGTGTCCACAGAACTGAAGAATTCGGACGAGAAGGCTCGCGAAGATGGCGACCACGGCGACCAGCGATGAGCTCCAGCGCCTCCGTGATGCCATAGAGAGCGTGACAGACCAGCGACTGAAGGTGAGTTAGCACTCTGCAATTCTGGCTCGAAATCCTCAGCGCGAAAGATGCGAATCTTCTTGATACATGACAGACACACATGCTCCAAGCGCTAGAGACATTCACGCCCGAAGGCGCAATTGCTCCAGGCACGCAGACACCGACGGGCGACAGCAAGGACGCCGTTGTTGTTACACTGCGCGCGAAGGAGGTGACCACGAAGGCTCCTCGTGACGCTCTTTTCTTGGCGGTCCACGGAATTCTACGCGAGACAGGTCCGGACGAGTTGAGCGCGAGGGTCTGTTTCGATACTTGGGACTCACGTTTGTGTATCTGGTGCGATATGGTGTAGGCTTTGAGGTCCAAGATGCGACGAGTGGGGATGCGATGCCCCTGCCTGCGAATTGGGACGCCCACAGTGCAACGGGGCTCTTCACGGCGAGCTACAAACACAAGAACGACACCAGCATCACGTTCACCCTTCAGGTACACTCTACCCCCCCTCAACAAACCGCCTGAGACTTTTCTAATGCATTTCGTGATGTGATTCCAGGGTCTGTTCGTGGGCAACAAGTTCGAAATCTACTTGTCCGACACTGCGAACCACACGCATTCGATCGAGCTCGGGTAAGTTCATGTTAATTCTTTGGTGGCTCTACTTGATATCATGGCCCTGACTCCCACTTTTTTCCTTGCAGTGTGGACCAGTACGTGTCGCTGAGTGCAAGCTCCAGCAACGCCGCGGACTTGCTACAAAACCTCGCAGCGCTTCGTCTCAAGCTCACACCGTTCCTGCTGAACGTCGCGCCGAAGAAACCCACGACGCCAGTGTCTCGCCCAAGTGCTCCCGCTGCGCCACGCTCGCCACCATTTGGAGAGGCTGGAGGCGGTGGAGGCTTCTCCCCGTACGTGATCCCTCCTGTGGGCAGCGGCGACGTTTTGCCGCCGGGGCTTGGTGGAGGTGATCCAAGCACGCATGTCGGTCCCGACCACCCGATCTTCGGCCAACGCTATGATCCAACGCGTGGTCCAATTCCAGGCGCTCGCTTTGATCCGTACGGCCCGTTCTCGACTGATCCGCAGGGTCCTCCGCGTGGCTTCATGGGTGGTCCGCAACCTATGCGCCCAGGTCCAGCTCCTGGGTTTCCGTTCGGCGATCCCACCCCAGACCACCTGCGTATGCCAGGAGACGACGACATGGATGGTCCGTTCGGACCTCGCGGAGGTCGCCGTCCAGGACCGGGCTTCCCGCCTGGACGTGGCAGCCGAGGCAGTGGCGACTTCCCACCGCCGTTTGGGTCCGACAACTCGTTCTTCTGACAGGCAACGTAGCCAAAAAGCAAGAGCTTTCTGTAGGATAGGTCATTTCGATAACAAAACGACAAAATGAGCGGCGGAGGAGCCGCTATCCATGCGCAAAATGGACGACGGGTACGTTTTCATGGGACTGCTGCTATATTAAACAAAGTACTTGCCCTTCTTGAAGCAGCTCATGCACAGGCGGTGGCGCAACTTCTTCTCGCCGCAGAGCGTGCAGTTCTGGAAGTGCACGATGTTCTTGAGACGCTTGCTCGGATCGTTGTTGCGGATCTTCTTTCGCGATGGCGTGACCTATAACATTGGAGCCATTGCATCAGTCGTCTGCTATTATGTGCACACACATACGGCGTCACGCGAAGGCGCCATCACACACTCACCTTGGACTTAGGCGCAGCCAACCAGATCGCGTCGAGCAGTGGGTTCGACGCTGGCGCAGGCGCCGCCGCGGCACCGTTCAACGCGAGAGGCACGAAGACCGACGCCGATGGCGTGAAGGTGCTGTTGCCATGGAGGAGCGCGAGCGCGCGCTGGATCACACGCTGGACAAGGGCCATGGTTGCTGCTCGATCTGCTGCTCGACGATACGTCTCCTTGACGCCGTCCGTGCCTTTCGTCGCAACTCGAGGCCACCAAATGGGGCAGGATAAAACCTCAATTGAGCTGCTCGATATCACCCCATTTTTGACATAAAACCTTGTTTTGCTGTTGATACTATGACAAGGTTATATATGTTGAGACAACATATAGAACTCCCGTCTGAGTGACTTCCGGCGATCCGACCCATTGTGACAGCTCAATCAACGAATCGAATTGACGTCACCATGCAGGTTGAAGACGTCTTCACGGCGGTGACGCGTGCTGTGGAGAGTGATAAGGAAGCAAGGGGACGGCAACGCGAGCACGCGCAACTGCCACACCTCACGCTTACATATGCGCAGAGTATTGACGGCTCAATCGCGGCGGAAAGAGGTTGGTACAGTAGCGTCGCTAGTCTTGGAGAGCGGTCGTGGGCCTGATTTGCGATTGACTGGCAATCAGGAACACCAACGATCTTGAGCGGCGCCGAGTCCATGAAGATGACGCATCTCCTGCGCACTCTCCACGACGGAATTCTAGTCGGTGTCGGGACTATATTGGCAGACAATCCGTCACTCAATGCACGGCTCGTTGCTGGTGAGTGAAGTGGCATCAGAAACCCTGCTCGTTCGCGATTGATGGAACCATTTTCTGATGATTTTCGATTTGAATAGGGCGCAATCCGAAGCCTATCATTGTCGATGCGCGACTTCAATGCCCGTTGGACATTAAGCTGTTCATTAATGCAACTTGCGAGAAGCCTATTCTTCTATGCGCGGATACGATGGATGACGGTGAGCTTTCTTTCAGCCAACCAGTCACTGACTGAGCGATCCGAGCTTTATTCGGCGGACAACATCCCCATGGATGTTTACTGAGATTATGGATGCGTTGCTCTAGGTATGAAAGATCGAAAGGCTGCGCTAGAGGCTGCGGGGGCGAAAGTAATCCCGTGCAGGACTTTGATGCGGGCGACTGGATCATCTCGGATTGACCTTCGTCATGCCTTCGGTGCGATATCAAGATGTTCCCAGTCGCATGTCTGAGTTCCATTTACAAACTCATTGAGCGTGGAATAATGTGTCTGTGTGTAGAGCGTCTGAGAACTGAAGGCATTGAGAGCGTGATGATCGAAGGAGGAGCTTCCATTATCCTGGCGTGCCTGCAAGAATGCACGAGAGCACACTTCATCGACCGAGTGATCGTCACCGTCGCGCCAACATTCGTACGTCTTAGCCGACGCTTGGTATTCATTGGCTCCAGTTCTCACTATGTCTATTTTCTTTCTTGCATTTAGATTGGCGGTTTGGCTGCCGTCGGTCACCATGTCTCGGATTCTGGCGGGTTTCCACGACTCGTCGAACCAGACTACTTCAAGCTTGGCAACGATCTTGTCATTGTCGGCAAACCGTGTTGATCTTGCTCTGTTCATGGCAGTTGAGACCAGAGACAGAAGGCTGCACTTTCTCATTGATCTTTTCGAGTCTTTGACTGTGTTTTAATTGATGTTCAATTCAATTTTGAATCGTCCCGACTGGATGCGCTTTTGGTGTTGGCAACCGTTTTCTGTGAGATTTTTGGTCGTGCGCATTTTTCTCATCCATCGCCTAGTTCACCGCAGCTTGCGACGGGAAGCTCCACTGCGCCGTCGTCTGTGGATGCGTCGGTAGCGGCATTCTACATTCGACAGGCCACATGGCATCTACTACTACCACCACCTCTGCTCCTCCGCCTCCTGGGACGTTCGCGTCGATGCGGCGCGCGCGGCTGTCGGTCTCCCAGGCCAACGCCATCACCAACTTCGACTTGCTGCTTTCCGACATGCGCAACCGGCGACTCGTCGTCTTTCTGGACTACGACGGCACGCTGACTCCGATTGTCAGCGATCCTGCCAGTGCACACATGTCGTTGGAAATGCGCTCGACGCTTCAGCGCCTGCGTGAGCGATTTATCACCGGTGTGATCAGCGGCCGCTCGCTCAGCAAGATCCAACAGTTTGTGGACATCCCAGAGCTCTACTACGCCGGCAGCCACGGTTTTGATATCGTTGGGCCGAATGGCACGGCCATCAAGAACCAAGTTGCGGTGGACTTCCTCGCGCATCTCGAGCAGATCCGCGACGCATTGACGAAGGAGATTGTCGACATCCCTGGCGCCGCAGTCGAAGACAACGTGTACTCGGTCTCCTTGCACTACAGGTACTTCTAGCTTCCACGGAGGATATTCTAATTCTTCTTGCAATTGCTGACACTCCATTGCGATTGTAGAAATGTCACGACGGAGCAGCACCCTCGCATTGCGGCCATTGCGCACGAGACGCTCAGCCAGCACCCGCAGATCAAGTGCGAATCTGTGTCTATGCGAATACCTGTGACGGTCTCTAGTCTCACACGTATACCTGATTGTAGATGCAACGAAGGCAAGATGGTGTACGAATTCAAGCCGAAGATCGATTGGAACAAGGGCAAGGCGCTCGTGTGGCTGCTGCAGGCGCTCGGCCTGGACGCCGTGGACGATGTGTTCACCATTTACATCGGCGACGACACGACTGACGAAGACGCGTTCGATGTTTTCCGAGGCGTAGACAACCGCCGAGGTACGGGCGTTTTGATGTAGTGACTGATTTCGGACGTTTTGACTGATCTGGTTCTGCGTTGTGGCTGTCCATCTCAGGCGTCGGCATTGTCGTCACGGACCAGAGCAAGCCAACAGGCGCGTTCTTCACTCTCCACGACACGAACGAGGTGTTCCAGTTCCTCAACAAGCTCGTGGACTTGGACCACGACGCCACGCAGCGCAGCAGCACGAACAGCTCCACGACCAGCAACGGTACGTCCGTCGGCCGATAATTCTTCAGTGTGGAGGTTGAAGTTTGAAAACTCAGAACACGTAACGTTTTCAAACCGTATCTGTTACAAAAGTTAAGAACGCTATCGAACTCTCTGCGTCTGCTGCTCTGTTCCCCCACTTGCATCATCATCATTGTGGAACGCGACGCGCAGCATTCTCACGTCGGCATCAGTGGCGCCTCTCTCTATCACCAGAGGAGCCGAGCGAGAGCAGAACTATTAGCAGCTCACTGGTAGATCTCCCATGCAGCGTGCTGTGGTGCGAGCGGCGCTTGCGTCGACCCGCGCAGTCGCGCGGCGAGGAGCCCATTGCAAGCCCCTGAACCGTACGTCCATCGATGGTGTCACAGGCCGGCGACGGAAGAAGTCTGACTCGTTCTATGCCATTCGGTAGTGATTGGAAGCGTGCTTATGGCCAGCACCTCGCAGTCGACGGGGGATCCACCGGCGCAGACCCGCGGCTTCGCGGCGAATGACTTCTTCATCGGCAGCGCCGAGAAGCCGGCGTCGGATACGCCACTCGGGGTACGTACGATGCACTGCGTAAAAGGGTTTTATGCGATTGGGGATCTAATGCGCTTTGTATTGGTGCATTAGCTGCTGAGCATGGATATCCAGAACCGCGACTTCATCTCGCTCAAGTGGAACGATGGCCGCAGCAGCAGATTCCACTTGCTGCACTTGCGCTCGTGGTGTCTGTGTCCTGAGTGCCAGCACGAGACTGGCCAGCGCCTGGTCAACAGCGCCGACATCGACGAGAAGCTGGAGATCAACGACATCTTCAGTGAGTAGTGCTGTTCGTGTTCCGCTCGATTGTTGTGCTGATTGACTGACGGTGGCGTCTTGCAGTCAAGGGAGAGACGCTGAACATCGTCTGGGCGCCTGACAACCACCAGAGCACTTTCTCGTGGTCGTGGCTACGCGAGAACTGCTACTCGGACGCTGAGCTCGATCGGCAGGCCCGCGACATGGCCACGAAGGCGCTTGTGCCTGGATCGGCTGTGCCAAGCGTCGACTACGAGCGCATGATGAACGAGGACGACGGGCTGCTGGAAATGCTCCACAACGTGATTGAGCACGGACTCACGGTCATCAAGAACACGCCGTCGAATGAGAAGGAGGTCAAGCGAATCGCCGAGCGTGTGGCGCCAGTCTCGCACTCGTATGTGACTTTGTGTTTGGCGATCGTACTGTGACGCCGCGACTGACGCATGATGTATTTCGCTGATGCAGCTTTCTGTACGGAGACGTCTTCGATGTGATTGCGGAACAGAACCCGGTGAGTCCAGCTCCAGCTTCTTCGCTTGCATTGTGACCCTCCATAGCAACGCCTGACCGTCGCCTGTCTGATGTATCGCAGGTCAACATCGCGTACACGAACCACCACTTGAAGCACCACTTGGATCTCGCCTACTACGAGTCGCCGCCCGGCTTTCAGCTCCTTCACGCGCTGCACTTTGACCCAACGGTCCAAGGTGGCGAGTCCACCTTCGTGGATGTGTTTGCCGTCGCTGACGAGTTCCGCCGCCTGCACCCAGAGCACTTCCTCACGTTCTGCCGCGTGCCAGCGACATTCAAGAAGCACCATCTGAACCGCAGCAACCCTGCCGTGATGGACTACCAGCGTCCGCACATCCAGCTGAACCACCGCAACGAAGTCGTCGCCGTGCACTGGAGTCCGCCGTTCGAAGGCCCACTCCGCGTGCCGTTTGACGACGTGAAGCCGTACTATGAGGCCTACAAGGTCTTCTACGACATTGTTGAGAGCGGCAAGTTCAAGGTCGAGTTCCGACTCGAACAGGGCGACACCGTCATATTCAACCAGCGAAGGTATGTGGATTGTGTGATGCCACCCCATCAGCTTTGTATCACGATCTCTGATCTGTTTTAAATTCGATAGAGTTCTCCATGGCCGCAACCACTTCTCCGTGGACTCGAGTGGCGTGCGCCACCTCCAGGGCACCTATCTCAACGTCGACGACGCGCTGTGCCGCTTCAACGCGCTGCGTCTGCGCTTCGCGCCTGGAGATGACAAGATCAAGAACCGCCGCGTTGCCAACGGCAACTTCGCGTAGATGACGGAGAGATTTAGGTGCGGATCCCGTGAGCCAGGGAAGGAAAGTCATGCAAATAGATTCTGTGGCTTTTGATCGTGAACTTTCGTTTTTCAATTGGATCTCCTGCCAAAAAGCTCCTGGAAGCGTACCGTTTACGTGGTACAGTATGCTTTATTCATGGTACGCTGGAGGTTGAGTCCAGAAGAGCGTGGGTTTTTGATGGGTTTTTGGGTTGTCGAGAAAGGGAAACGGAGGCGGAGGAACAGGAACGAGAGGCGTCGTGCTCGCACGTGCATGGAGAATTGGCTGCGCGAGCGCCAGCCGCGGTCGAATTGCACGCCAAAGAGCGACATCACCGCACAGACGACACGATAGTCACATAGGCAGAGTGCCATTCAAGCGTCATGACGAAGAAATCATCGAAAAAGGCGGTTTCCAGCGTGAGTATGGACGTCGCGATGGAACAGGTCGATCGGCCTTCCGTGGAACCGCGTGAAGAAGTGGCCTTAGCTGTGCCACCAAGTGAAGACACGGTCCAGAACCTAGCTGAAGTGGTTGCCGAAGATGATGTCGAGTCCGTGGTGGAACGACGGAGCAAACGGCCTCGTACTGGATCCGCTGAGAAAGTGCAACGGCCACAACGCCATTCGCGGGAACAGAAGAAGACATGCCAAGCGTGCCACAGCGACGCAGTGTCCGACAAGCTGCAGCTACTGACTTGCTCGTCATGTGCGCTGTGCGTCCACGCTTCTTGCTACACCAGCAACGTCAGCAATCCAGTTGAAGAATTCGCCGGCACGTGGATATGTGACCTGTGTCGGCACCGAGCAGACACCATGCCAATCGAAGCGCGCACGTGCATCTACTGCAAGCAGCCTGGCGACAATGGGATGCGCTGTGTGGATACAACGCACTGGGCTGCTGTATATCGAGAAGCCGCGCAAGGCGAGTCGACGGCGTGGGGTCATTTGGATTGCGCGCTGTGGGACCCGTTCGTCGCAGGGCTCAAGGCAACTCCACCAGAGGAGTCTCCAGCAACAGACGCATCAGGCAACACTCCTCAGGACCTGACTGGTGATATCGTCATGACAGAAGAGCCAGCAGCAAAGGAATCGACCGCTGATCCGACAGCCAAACCCACCGTCGTTGTGTCCTCCCGCATGGAGCTGCTCGTGCCGTCGTGCTGCTTTTGTGACGACGACCACGGTGTTCGCGTGCAGTGTCGACAGTTGGAGTGCGGGCGGTTCTTCCATGTGCGCTGCGCTGGCGATGCCAGCCACCGTGGTTACGTAGAAGTCGTCCATTCGCCATTTCCGCTGAAACACGCGTACTGTGACCGCCACCGCCAGTGCCGCTACTACCTCGGAGACTTGGCAACGAAGCTCACGTCGAAGACCATGGCCAGTCTTGTGCCTCGAGACGTTGCGCAGAAGATCGCTGCTCTCGCCAAGCGCATCGACTCGTACACGTCGGTGGACGCAGTGTTTGTTGATCTCACGAAGCTGCTCATCGACCAGTGCAACAAGGGACTGAAGAACTCGAAGAACGACCCTCCGACCTACAGTATGCGGCAGTTGCAGGCGCTTCAACTCGTTCTTGACCACTTGCCACAGCTTCGGAACCTGTTCGACGCGTCGACGCTGTCGGTGAGGGAGAGCGACCTGATACCAGACACGGAGATTGCTCAGGCGCTGCACAAGGCCTTCCACCCGCAGCGGTTTGTGCGCAAGTTTGCCGGTCCAGTGAGTCAGCACCAGCAGTGTGACTTGTGCCACGAGCCGTTCCAAGAGCGTCAGCACGTCTTCTATTGTACATCGTCAGAGCAACCGCACGCTCTCCACTGGAAGTGCACCAAACGAAAAGCGAACACGAAGGACTCACGCCAGGGCAGCTCGGCAAGTACGAAGAAGAAGCTCAAGTCTGTCGCGCTTGTCCAGCAAGGCCACTGGAAGGATGTCAAACTGCCCAAGGGCTTACCAAATGTGTCGGATGGAGTGGCGTGCGGCGTGTGTCGAGCTCCGATGGACGCTCGCGGTATAATCGCCGGTCGGAAAGAGGCCACGCGCGTCGAGTTTGAGAAACCAACGAGCGACTTCATGTTCGGTGGGTGCTTTGCCAACGAGATGGACGCCCGATCGGCTTCTGCCGCGGGGCTGCGCACCAGTAGAGCGTCGGCTTCGTCGACCTCGGTGGTCTCAGCTACGTCCACTCCAATGAAGGTGTCTGCAAAGAGCGCTGTGAGACGGAGCGCCAGCGGCTCCATCCCCGTGGCAGTGAGTGAGTCGGAGGGCGATGCTGCGTTGGCACTTGCGGCGCCCAAGATGGAACGGATCAACGTCCGCCGTACGACGAGATGGCTCGCGTGTCTGGGTGAAGTGATTCGACTGGTGCTCGCTGCCAAGAAAGAAGCGGCGCAGAAGGCCAAGGGTGGTGAGACTCCCGACATGGGCAAGGTGGAAGAGCCCATCAGCGACGCGAGCGGTACAAGCGTGGACCCGTTGCCTTCGATGGATGCCGTGGCAGTGCAGGCCAACGAAGTGAGCGGATCAGTCGCGCCCAGCGAAGGCGACGCAACCCACGAACCGGAGGAAGAGCTCGCGGCGACGGCAGATGCTGCTGCTCCGAAGGATCCAAGTGAACCCGTTGTGGAATCAGGCGCCGTAGAAGAAGGCAACGCGCAGACGGAAGCGGCCGAAGTGAAGGAGGAGGCTGTTGCTGAACTCGTGCCACCTGTGGTTATGGATTCAGCTGAGCAGCCATCCAGTGCTCAGACTTCATCCCTGCCACCCACAGTTCTAGCGTATCTGGAAGAAGCCAAGAACGTTGTGCGTCCGTACGATGCGTACGCACTGCAGAAGATGGAGACGGCGCAGAGTATGCTGGAGAACCGCAACGGACCGGCACTGAGTGTGCTCAACACGCTCGTTCAGGAGTACACGCGCTTCATGTACATCAAGCACACGCGTGCGGTCGCCAAGGCCACGAACGAGAAACGCAAGCGACTGGAGCAAGAGGCACTGGAAGAGCGCGAGCGAGAGCGCAAGCGTATCGACCAGGAGGCCGAGATGGCGTTGAAGAAGCAAATGCTGGCGATGCGCAAGAAGCAGCGACTGTAGGGGACACTAGCGACAACGAAACGACGTGACCGAGTATTAGAAAGAGAATAGAACGCGCCTGGCGATACTGGTGTCTAATCGTACGAGCTACTTAATCGTCAAAATCGCTGTCCGAGTCGGACGCGTTGCCACTGGTGATGCCGACGCCGAGTTCGAGGTCCTTGATGGAGCCGGCGTTGACGTCGAAGCAGCCTTCCAGCACCGTGCGGATGGCGCTCTTGGCGTGCGTGTAGGCCATCTTGAAGCCCGGGCTCGAGTTGGTCGGGATCCTGCAGTCATACGGACAATCAATGTTAGAAAACCGCACCTTCTTCTCAAGCATTCCAGGATTCGTGTCATGTACGCACCACGTGATGAAGAAGAGCTTGCTGGATTTGCGTCCGTCAGGCGTGAGGAACTCGTGGTCGTACACTGCGTATCTGCACTCGTTCTCTGGCAGCGCGCTCACGAACTGTGCGAACGTGGAGACGGGTCCGCCGTTGCCGTCGACGACGATGTGCGGACCGTCGATGCGGAACAGCACGTAGCGGTACTTGCGGCGCATCTTGAGCTGCTTGAACTCAGCGCTGACCTCCTCGGTGGGCGTGATGGCGCCGGCGGACACATCGTCCTGGTGGCGAATGTACTGCGGCACGCCCGCGGTCTTGAGATGCGGCTCCGCCATGTTCGATTTCGATGAGGAGCTGGTGCGACGAGCTTCTCGATTGCGAGGGATCACTGTGTGTGACATGATGGAATCCATTTTCCACTTGAAGAGCGCCATCAATGGCTAATACCACTGATCATTCTCATTTCTGATGGCGCTACTTCATAGTGGCACAACCTAGGTCCGCGTCTGTGGCTCATGTTGTGCATTGCACTTCTCATCGGTAAACCTACCCCTTATTGTTCAAGAAGTCAAATATAAGCGCGCTTTACCAGCCACCAGTCTCGTTGTGCTTGGCTTCACAGGATTTAAGCGCTCCACTTGAAACTATTCCCCCTACCCCTGTTGGGTCGGGTCTTGAAAAGTCCAAAGTGTGTCGTGGGTGATTGGGTGTTGGCGGTCGCGGATCCCCTCATTTCGAACCCGCCCACGCGAGCGGATCCGCTCCTTTCCCGAGCCATCGCAAGTGATTTGGTTGGTGGAGACGCCCTATTGGATCGTTCTCTGCCGCACCTCGCGCATCCGGCCGTCCCCCCTCCCTGGAACCCGACTGCTTTGCCGACCGCAAGCCATTTGAAAGTTCCCCAGCAACCGTAAGTGGCCTGCTCGCCATCCATCGCGTGTGCTGCTGTCCTACGCGGCTGCTGCTGTCTGTCTGGTCCTCCGTGATATGGCTGCGCTTGCTCTCCCCCGTTGGCCGGCGAGGGAGAGGGCGCTGCTCTGTCCAGCCAGTGGCGGCCGAGTGGTTCGCTGTGTGCGCGCTTGGAGTTTGGCTTCGTTCTCGGATTTGTTGGACGATGAGGTGCTCATTCTAACTTTTGGCGCTTGTGTTGTCAACAGTTTCTATCTCCCCCCCTCCTTCCTTCCTATTCAAGATGGCTGACGAAGCTGACTACTCGTTTGAGTCCACGGACGCCGGTGCCTCGGACACCTACCCATGCGAAGCCGGCCAGATCAAGAAGAACGGCTTCATCATGATCAAGGGACACCCGTGCAAGGTCGTCAACGTCTCGACCTCGAAGACCGGCAAGCACGGCCACGCCAAGTGTAACTTCACCGCCCTCGACATCTTCACCAACAAGAAGCTCGAGGATGTCGTGCCATCGACCCACACCACCTCGGTGCCATTCGTGTCGCGCAAGGAGTACTCGCTCCTCGACATCTCGGAGGACGACTTCGTTACGCTCATGGAGGAGTCGGGCGACACCCGTGAGGATGTCAAGCTCCCAACCTTCCCAGACACCTTCGCGCAGGAGATCCGCGACGACTTCGAGGCTGGCAAGCAGCTCGTCGTCACGGTCCTCAAGGCCTGTGGCATTGAGCAGATCGTCTCGAAGAAGGAGGACACCACGTCTGCCTAAATCGAACGGCCGCGCGGCTGAGGATCGACTAGCAGCAGTCTTTGGGCAAGCGAGACTTCTCGCTTGAACGAGGTCGTGGACACAGTCAATCTTCTATTCTACTACAACAACCGAACTGGAAACGGGAGGTCGGGAGGAAAGCAGGAGCCGGAGAGAGGCAACAGGGGAGCACTGGTGCGCGTCGTGTCATTTGCGTGGGACGGAGCCACTGGCCCCTAGAGCGCTCTTCTATTTTTGGATCATGCGTCTCTTTCGCTCGCAATTTTCATTTTTTTCATTAGTCACCCAATAGTAATGTATTTTCACCATTCCTATCGCTGACTATTCATCGCGTGTTGGTTGCCTGCTCTCTCAATTGATGTCTTTGGCAATGATCTCACTGATCTCACATGGCTACACTTGTGCTCACTCGAAAAATGAGTCTATTTCTCGCGCATCCATCCGCCCATAAAAAGAGATCAACGCACTGCCACCACCGGTACAACTAACAGCCTTCAGCCTCTCATATTCTCCAACTACACTAGCCCCACGACCTCGTGATCCGTCGTGTCAGTGGCTCCTAGTGCTTCAAACGAGTCCACGCCACTCAACGGCTCACCGCAAACGCCTGGGTGCTGCTGCTGCCACCTCTGCACGAGATTGTGGACGTCCTTCATCACGATACGCGTTCGAGCGGCGCCCTTGAGGTATTCGAAGATCTTCCGCCGTGGCTGGCCTTCTCGCCACATGCGCTCGGCCTGGGTCAGCAACGCAGGGTCCTTGATGCGGCGGTTCTCCGAGTAGCTCTCAAACACGGAGCTCGAGAGCACGTGGTTGTGGTCCGTGACCTGCTTGGTCACGACCACGTTCCAGTCTTCTGGGCCGTGCGGGTTCCGCTGCAGCGTCACACAGAGCTTCACGGGACACGCTGTGGATCGCAAGTTGTGGCTCACGCGCTGACCCTTGCCCCGACGACGCTCCTTCCAGCCGTGTGTGCACACGTAGGTCTTCGAGTACCATTCGTACGTCGTCGGTACGAGCTGAAGATTCTTCGAACCTCCCACGCCGCCGTCTTCTTCGTCCTCGCCTGCATCTTCATCACCTTCGTTTTCGTGCGTGGTCTGGGTCGGATCTGGCCGTTGGGCTCCTCCAACTCCACCGCTTTCACGCTGCATTTGCTGTGTGATGCGAGTGTTGCGAGCCTGGATCGACGACGTCGTGCGCACGCGATACAACTGGTACGTGGACACTGAGTACGACTCGAGAAACTCGGAAAACGCGGCCCAGTCGGTGTGGCGTCGCTTGAGTCTCGGTGCTCGCCAGATCCGAGTGCCGTCTTCATCTGTAAACGCGACGGCTTTGACAGGGTTCTCTGGCGCCCAGATCGGGGCGATCGCATCAGGGGCACCATTGGAGATCGACTGGTCGGTGGCCATCTCTTGCTGGAAGGTCTCGCCAACGCTCGCGTCAAGCCGCGGTCGCTTCGATGCTGCCGATGTCTGTGGTGGCGATGGCGCTGGGCGACGTGAGCCTACGGCTGCTGGATCGCCTTCTGCGCTCGGTGCTTCCGTAGCCATTTGCTGTGGAGGTGCGTACTGCTGGACGACCGACACACGCAGACACGTGCAGTCTGGACGTATTCCAAACGCCCCAGAGGCGAGGTCACTGGCACAGTACGGGCCCGTCGCAGTTCCATGGACCTGGCAAACCACGTTTGTCGCGACGTTCTTCGCTTGGGCAGACGTAACACTCATCGATAATGGCTGGTTGGTCACCAGATCACCGGTCAGCGCGTAGGACGGATTGTTGAAACCCGATGCCACTGCGAAGAGCTGGTGGTGCCCCACCGCGTTCGCATTCACATTCGCCATCAGCTGCGTCGTGAATGGCAACAGCGCCTGGTGGTGGCTGGATAAGCCAGAGGACGCGATGTAGGCAGAGTCTGGCAGCGTGTGCTGGTCGCCATCAAACGAATCGACGTGGTCGAACGACAGCTCGGCTTGACTCCCCATGAAACTTGGCTGCTGCTGGGCCTGCATGATGTTTTCGCGAGCCAACAGCTCTGCAGCTCCTGTATCGCCGCCTGATAAATCGACTTCGACAGTAGGAGTATTGGTCGTTGGCGCTGGTGCCGCTGGCTGGTCGATTGCCAGTAACTGAGGATCGTAGATCCTGCGGTTGTCGCAGTAGTGGAGATATAGCGCCCTCGAGAGGTTATGGTTGTGGTCCACGATGTGCTTGGTGACCACAACGTACCAACCTGGTTTCTCGACAGCCACGACGTACTGCAGAGTCGCACAGATCTTGACTGGACACAACGTCGACCGCACAATGTGGACTGTGCGCTTGCCAGACCCACGCCGACGCTCCTTCCATCCGTGGGTGCATGTCAGTGTCTTGGAGTACCACTTGTATTGCTCTGGGATCAGTCGCGTCACGTCTGAGGAGCTCGCAAGCGCCTCGTCGCCGTCTTCATCAGCAGCCTGAGCACTTGCACTTGCACTCGCGCTCGCATTCCCATTGCCATTGCCAGCTCGCATTTCCATGATCTTCTGGTTCCTTCCCTTGACGGAGCTGGTCGTTCGTGTTCGATACAACTGGTAAGTCGCCTCGGAGTACTGCTGCAGATACGCGTGAAACGCGTCCCACGACTCGTGAACGGATTGGATACTGGGCACTCGCACGACGACTTCCGTCACGACGTTGACAGGCCTGGCGACAGTCCCTGCCACCGATACTTGTTCTTCAGGTGGCGCTGCATCCGTGGCTGCTAGTGGCTGAGTAGTTTCCGCTACCACACTCTCGGTCTCTACCACATCTGTCGTGGGCTGAACCATCTCGGACGCTTGCTCCGTAGATAACTCGTTCAGCTGCTCTGTTGTCGGTAGGTCTTGATCCTGGACGCCACCGTCCTCATCTTCTGACACAGTGAGCTCCTCTTCTTCCTCCAAGCGTAAATGAGACTCTGACGCATTCATCTCGGATGCCTGGTCGATCTGAGTGAGAGTGGTCTCGTCATGCCGATACACAGACATCGCAGCCTCATTGACGTCCTCGGCCCCAATCGTGATGTCCTCAGCGGCGACCGGCTCCGTCGGTCTCAGCTCCGAGTGCACGTGGCTATGCTCGAGTACTTTCCTGAAAATCACGATCCGCCACTCGTTGCGCACATCTCGCTGTGCACGCACCATGAACATCGCGGGACACGACGGCGAGGTGTCGTTGGCGGCGTCTCCTTCCACGCCGCGTGGCTGGAACTGCGCCGTCTTACTGCGAGACTTGCGTCGCCAGCCGTGGTCGCAAATGATCAGCTTCGAGTACCACTTGAGCGCCTCTGGCACCAACTGCACCGCCATTTCGTCCGCCGACTTACCCGCTTTCGTCGCTTGCTCTAGCATCTTGGTGTTCTTGGACACGGCGGAGATCGTCGAGCGGATGCGGAAGTTGTTTTGCGTCGCGGCGGAGTACTCGGTCAACACCTTGTGGAAATGAGCCCATGAGGAAAATGCCGTCGGTGTCGTCAGCGGCAAGATCGGATCCGCGTGTGGATTCGTCAGCATTTCCGACGCCGGCAATTGGTACTCGGGAACCATTTGTGCTGAGAGGCTTCCGCCATTGTTGACCGATATGAACATGCCCAGTGATCCTTCGTCTCCATCGTCGTCTCCATCGTCCGGGTCGTTGTCCTGGAGCTGGCCTTGGTTGAAGTTCTGCTGGTCATGGCCCTGGTCCTCACTCGTATGGAGCTCTCCGCTTACCAGCGCGAGCAGCTCCGGGTCGTAAATTCGTCGGTTCTCCGAGTAGAACAGATACAGCTCCTGCGTGAGCGGGTGGTTGTGCGTGCGCATGTGCTTGGTCACGACCAGTTGCCACTCGTTGGCTTCGTTCTCTCGTTCTTCTCCATTGCTGTTGGCCTTCGTCCCTCGGTGCTGGAGCGTCACACACATCTTCACCGGACAGCCCGTGGACCGCGCCATGGTCGTCACACGCTTGCCCGTGCCGCGGTGGCGGTCTTTCCAGCCGTGCGTGCACATGAGCGTCTTGGAGTACCATTTCCAGTGCGCTGGGATCAAGTGCTGGCCGCTTTTCTGGCGGGCGTCGTCGTCCCTGTCATTCTCGTTATCGAGTTCCTCGTCCCCCGCATCGCGCTTGGATTCCCCCAGGTCATGGGTCGCTGTTGATGTGGCCACCGCGGGCTTGCTAGTCGCCACCTGGTCCGCAATGCGCTGGTTGCGCAGCTTCACCGACGTCGTCGTGCGTACAACATACAACTGGAACGTCTCCTGCGCGTAGGTCTTGAGCCGCGCGTCAAACTCGGCCCACGATCGGTGGGTATCCTCAAACGTCGGCGCCACGGCCGCGACAGCCTCCTTATTAAACGCCGGCTGCGCTGACGCGTCGGCGTCCATGGCCATGGTCATCATCTCGTCCTCGTCCTCCTCGTGCACGTGGCCACTCTCATTCTCGTGGTCGTTCTCGCTCTCATTGCGCGCCATGTCGAGCGCCAACGCCTCGTCGCTATCCATCGCACTGCTCCTGTACAGCGCACAGACGCGAGCATTTGTCAGCTCATGGTGTCGCCGTCGTCCGCCATGTTGAAGTGCGTGGGAAACCTACCTGGTTGGTCGTCGTCCGAAGGAGCTGCTCGTTCTTGATGGTCTCGAGCCTTCCGCCACAACCACCACAGAACGAGTGACGAGGAAGGGGGAGTGGGAGAAGACTTGTGAAAACGAATAGAACCATGGGCCACCTAATGGTACATTCCCAGCCACCAGCGCAACACGACCTGCAGGAAATGATAAATTGGGACAAGGTCGCGCTAGGATAATGTGGTGCACATCAATTTGGTGATCCGCGCACTGTCGCAGATCTGATACTGACAGTGCAAATGCCAATGGCCATTGTAACGGCCAAGAAACGCACCCATGTTTATCTGCTGCAAGCAAGCAGGGATATGCAGCAGAAGCACCGTTGCAGAGCAAAATGAACGCAGTCCGCACCACGTACCTCGCGCTGTTCTTCGCGAACGCCGCGTTCGCCGTGCTGTTCAAGTCGCTGGGAGAAGGTACGCCCACACACGAGGAGATACGTGTTGCGCCTACTGGTGATGTGGTGTTGGATCTGTAGAGACGCTGCAGAAGTTTGGCACGTTCAGCGACTGCAACCGTCGCAAGAATGCGTCCTGTCGCGGCAACCAAATGATCTTCCGCGCCAGCTTCAGCATCGCCGTGTTCTTCCTCGTGCAGACACTTCTCTGCCGCTTCTACCAGCCCAAGCGCCGCTGCCACGCGTTCTTGGTCTTGGCTCTGGTGGAGATGCCCATTTACACCGGCATGCTCGTTGGGTCGTTCTTCATCCCAAGCTGTACGTTCTGGCTGTTGAGATGGAGCTGGTGACATAAAAAATCTCATTATTGTATTTGGGACAGCGTTCTTTGACGGCTACGCGCATTTCACGCGTGTAGTCTCGGGCTTCTTCATCCTCTTCCAGATCGTGAGCATCGTTGACTTTTCATGTACGTGAAGTCTTTACGAACTATCCTATGAGTGTGCTCTTTTGCCCGAGAGCTGATTCCGTGGCTTATCAGATCAACTACGGGATTTGTTGCTCGACCGCATCGAGGAATCGGCAAAGTTGCAGGTCGAGAGCCCAAGCCGGCAGACCACGTTCTTTGCAGTATTTTGGTGAGTGGTTGCTTGGAGTTCCCATCGTAGAGAGTTCTTGGGCCTGATCTCGAGTGTCTTTCACCGCAGGAAAGTCGCCTTTCTCGGGCTTTGCGTGTGTGCGCTCACCGGAGCCGGTGGTGGGATCGGCTATCTGGTATGGTAGTTTGCACCATGCGAAGGAGTTTGCTCTTATTTGTACTCAGCGATCTTTGTCGATGCGCGCAGTACCACAAGTACGGCTCATGTGATGTCGGCGTCGGCTACACGACAGTCACCGTGATCTTCGTCCTCATCTTCCTCGTAATCTGTGGTGCGTCTCATTTCACTCGAAGTTCCGACCGGTTCGCTTTCAAACTCACCGCATCTACTGAATGTAGTGTCCGCGTGGCTCAACGTCGGGTTGCTACCGCCGTGTGTCGTCGCCGTGTACCTCGTGCTCATGTGCTGGCAAGCCCTCGAGAGTAATCCGCACAAGTCCTGTGAACGCGGCTACATCGCTACGAAACCAAGCGAGTCCTCCAATGCCATGGCCTACAACGCAATCATCGGCGCGTTCTCCATGACGTGGACGAGCTGGCGGACCTCCTCGGCGGCCTCAGCAATGTTCAGCAAAGACGCAGCGGATGGCAACGTGCAAGCCGCTCGCAGGAAGTCTATTAAGCGCGCGTCTGTGACAGCCAAGGATGCTGTCGTGAGCAATGATGAAGTTAGTAAAGTGGAGAAGGGCACCGTAGACGTCACCGCAGCCGACGCCAGTGAACTGCCACCAGAGCCGTGGCACTTCTACGCGATGATGTTCCTCGCCGGCGTGTACATGGCGATGGTGCTCACAGACTGGGACTCAGCCAATGGCTCTTCCAACGGCGTCTCCATGTGGGTCAAGATCGTCGCGCAGTGGCTCACGATGCTGCTGTTCCTGTGGACGCTCGTCGCGCCAAAGCTCTTCCCCGATCGCGACTTCAGCTGACACCAAAGTGTAGCCATCTTGCTCTGAGACACCTCTGATAAAGAATATTTCATCTGCTGAGAATGATGGTACATTATGCTACAATTCGGGTGAAGGAGTACCCTCCAACTGACGAAGAGCTCCCAGTATTTCTGACTCGCAGGTGTCGCGAATATGCTGCGAGTACGTGACAAGTAAGGCGCCTGGTGCAGTGAATGTTGACACTTGAAGGAATTCCGTGCGTGTGATTGACAAGATTTAATGTACCATGTAGTGTCTTCATCCGCTCGGCGTCGGCACTGCCTGTGCTGATGGTATTCGGTATTGTCGGGCTCGAGTACTATGTCTACATGAGCGAGTACGTCGTGCCGCTGTTCTCCACCACGATGAGCGGCGCGAGCACGTTCGGCCATGTCGTAGAAGTCGCGCTGTTCCACGTCTGGGTCGTCTTACTCGTGGTCGCGTACCTGCGCACAGTGTTTACAGGTGCGACGCCTGTCTCAAGAGATGGAGAGCTCTACGATTGTGCCTTTGTAGTAATACTAATGCATCCACTGTAGACCCAGGCTACGTGACGCAGCACACGATTGAGCGCATCCACGACGCGATGCACGACTCCATGGAGGCGGACTCTGGCCACCACGCGCCTGGTGGACACAGCAATGGCGTGGTGATCATGCCTCACTGCCGCCGCTGCAAGCAAGCCAAGCCACTGCGCGCACACCACTGCAGCTTCTGCAACAAGTGCGTTCTCAAAATGGGTGCGTATCAACACATCAGTACGCTGTGTTTTACAAGGGAAGCTGATGATCTTGGTGTGTGATGTAGACCACCACTGTCCGTGGGTCGCCAACTGCGTGGGCGAAGGCAACTACAAGTACTTCTACCTCTTCGTGTGGTACTCGTTCCTCGCGCTGGCGATGATCCTCGCGTCTCTCGTCCGCAAGTTCATTCGGTCAGCGACCTCCGAGACAGACCCGGAACTCGAACTCTCGGGGATGGTAGCTGTGGTCATGGCCGGCTCTCTGTCGTTCTGTCTGCTGATCTTTATTGTCGTCCACTCGGCGCTCGTGCTTTACGGGACCAGTACGATCGAATGCCACATCTACGGCCTCAAGTCGCCGTACAATCTCGGCTGGAGACAGAACTGCCGCGCTGTGTTTGGCGACGGGCCTCTGTGGCAGTGGGCGCTGCCCATTCCTGCCGTTCGTGACTTGGGTTCGCAGGCGGAGCTCCACAAACGAGAGATCGAACACCTCCACGCCGAGCGGATACTCAGCGAGAGCGATGACAACCCAGAAGACGAAGAAGACCAGTTCTTGTAGGTATTTGCGGGATATGGCCAAAGGCCTAGTTTCAATAGAATCAATCCAGCTTACTTCTTGCATGGAAACTACTACTCAGTCTTGGCTTCATCAGCGTGGAAGACGATGGAGACGCTGTTCACGCAGTGGCGCTCGTCGGTCGGCGTCTTGAAGCCTTCGCCCTTGAAGATGTGGCCCATGTGACTGCATCAAACACCGTGTTAGTGTCTTGTCATCTCAACTTCCACCACCTGAGCGTACCCATCGCAACGCGCGCACACGATCTCAATGCTCTTGTCCTCAGCTGGCGGCATGAACTGTAGCCACACAGCACTCCTTGTGTTAGCCACTCGGCTCCTTCCTACAAACGACCTAGAAAAGAACCTTGATGGCGCCTGGGATGGCGTCATAAAACGCCGGCCAGCCGCAGCCCGAGTCGAACTTGGTCTTGGACGTGTATAGCGGCGTCTTGCAGCCGACACACACGTACGTGCCCTCTTCGTAGTGCTTGTTGTACTCGCCCAAGTTCGCTGGCTCCGTGTGGCGCAGTCGCAGCACTTCAAACTCAAATGGCGACAGGCGGCTCTTCCATTCGTCGTCGCTGAGCTCCACGCGGGCGGTCATCGTGAGTTGGTGAGGAATGCAGGTGTCTGGATGAAGACAAGTTTGGAAATGGCTCTTGAAGAGGAAGGTCCCGAGCAGGTCAGTGAAGCAGAATCCAGCTGAGCCCCGCCTTCACGGGATCCTTTAGCATCACACGTGGTGCCATCGCTCCGCACAAAGAAAGTGTGCGACACAGGAAGAACGTTGATGCGTTGGGCCCATGTGGCGGTGTTTGCTCAGTCGGTTGGCGCTTGCATTTAGCCTGTGGCTGCCTCGTATCAAGTCCACGTGGACTTCCGACGCGGTTTCGGTGATAGTCGTCGTTGGTCTCGTGTGTCTAGTGTACTGTACTCCCTTGAGCGTGTGCTTCTCTGCATTACATGATCGTGATTGACGGAGGTTCATGGAGCGGAGACGCTCAAGACGAAACCACAGAATGGAAGAATCGGAAATGGATTTGATCAAAACACGGAAAGACGAGCAGTACTATCGAGTACCGGTAGTACAAATCGCTTTGCGCGGATCCAGACGTGGAGAGGGAATCGTGGCACGCGTCGCTTACGCAGTCTTGACTTCGCTGTCGTGGAAGACGATGGAGACGCTGTTCACGCAGTGGCGCTCGTCGGTGGGCGTCTTGAAGCCCTCGCCTTTGAAGACGTGGCCCATGTGACTGCATTTCGACGAGGAAACAATCGCAAACGTGTCAGAAAAGAGCTCGAATTACGTCGTGTTCGTCAGCCAATCTCACCCGTCACAACGCGCGCAAACGATCTCGATGCGGCGCCCGTCGGCATCCGGAATAGACTACAGGAGACGCACATCATCCATGTCAGGAATCCATTGTAAATGTCCAGATCAAGCAAGAGCTGCTCACCTTGATAGCGCCTGGGATGGCGTCGTAGAACGCCGGCCAGCCGCAGCCCGAGTCGAACTTGGTCTTCGACGTGTACACTGGGGCCTTGCAACCGGCGCACACGTACGTGCCCTCTTCGTAGTGCTTGTTGTACTTGCCCGTGCCTGCACGCTCCGTGCCCTTGAGGCGCAGCACCTCATACTCCATAGGAGACAGGCGGCTCTTCCACTCGCTGTTTGGGAGCTCGACGCGGTCGGTCATCTTGAAGCGGCGTTGAGTAGTAGTAGTCGACGAGAAAGGCGTCAGGGAGCGGGCGGAGCTCACGCGGGTGGTGGGCAATGGCGCGAGGGGGACGGAATGAACACTGCAGCGCAGCAGTCGACGGCCGAGGGCGATTGAAGCTCCAGACATGCGATTCGGTCTTGTGTGTGTGTGAGGAAGCACAGAGAAAGTGAGCTCCTCGTGATCAAAAGTGAGCTCCACATTCTAAGTTGCGCTCAAGTTGCATATTGTTAGGAATGCAGGTCAATCCATCAGCCTGTCAACAACATGCAACCAGCTGACGTGTCACCACTTCCTACGTTGCTCTAAAAGTAATACGCAACATATCAATATTTCACACAAAACCTTAGGTTTGAAAAACCTCGGGGCTTCTGCTGTGTGTGTCTGTGGGCCGCTTCGCGCGAGCAGCTCAACTGAAAAGCGAACGCGACGAAGAAGCGCCCTTAGTGACGCACGAGTATATCGCGATGGTGTTGGCGGATCTTGGCTCGAAGCTGCAGGCGGCGCTGAGCAAGCTCAACCGCGAGACGGTCGTGGACGATGAGGTGTTCAACCAGATCCTGAAGGAGATCTGCGGTGCGCTGCTCGAGTCCGACGTGCAGGTCAAGCTCGTGCGCGAGCTGCGCGACAACGTCAAGCTGGCGGTGAACCTGGAGGACGGCGGCGCGCTCACGAACCGCCGTCGCCTGATCCAGAAGGCCGTGGTGGAGCAGCTCACGCGCATGCTGGAGCCAGAGGCCAAGCCATACAAGATGAAGAAGGGCACGAGCAACGTCGTCATGTTTGTGGGTCTCCAGGGCAGTGGTAAGACCACGAGTATCGCCAAGTACGCGCACCACTACCAGCGCAAGGGCTGGAAGACGTGTATGGTGTGTGCCGATACGTTCCGAGCCGGCGCGTTCGACCAGCTCAAGCAGAACGCCACCAAGCTGCGTATCCCGTTCTACGGTAGCTACACGGAGGCCGATCCTGTGCGAATCGCCGAGGAAGGTGTCGCGCAGTTCCGTCGTGAAGGCTACGAGCTCATTCTCGTGGATACCAGTGGTCGCCACAAGCAGGAAGCCGATCTGTTTGCCGAAATGCAGGAAGTCGCGGCCGCAGTGACGCCTGATGACGTCGTGTTCGTCATGGATTCGTCCATCGGTCAGGCCGTGCACGACCAGGCGTCGGCTTTCCGTCAAGCTGTGGACGTCGGCAGTGTCATCATCACCAAGCTGGACGGCCACGCCAAGGGCGGTGGTGCACTCAGTGCTGTCGCAGCTACGGGGTCGCCGATTATCTTCTACGGTACCGGTGAACACTTCGCCGATTTCGAGTCGTTCAACCCGCAGAGCTTTGTGAGCCGGCTGATGGGCATGGGCGACATCCGCGGTCTCATGGAGGAAGTCAAGTCGAGCGGCATGCTGGAAAACCAGGAGGAGATGGTACAGAAGTTCTCCAAGGGCGTGTTCACGCTGCGGGACATGTACAAGCAGTTCCAGAGCGTGATGAAGATGGGTCCTCTCAGCAAGGTCATGTCCATGATCCCTGGTATGTCGGGCATGACGCAGATGCTCAACATGGGCGGCGGTGAGGAAGAGGCCTCGAAGCGGCTGCGCAAGTTCCTGTTCATGATGGATTCGATGACCGACGCCGAGCTCGACGGCCAGGTGCAGCTCAACGAGTCCCGGCAGATGCGAGTCGCGCGTGGCTCGGGCTGCCAGCTTGTGGAAGTCGACTTTCTGCTCAAGTGCCACAAGCAGTTCGCGACGGTCGTCAACAAGATGGGCAAGAGCGGTCTGATGAAGGGCGGCGACGCGGCGCTGGGCAAGCAAATGGCGCGCAACCCGAACGCTCTCATGCAGCAACTGGGCAAGGTCATGGATCCGAAGATGATGGCGCAGATGGGCGGTCCACAGGGCATGATGCGCATGATGAAGCAGATGCAGGGCGGCATGGGCGGCATGGACCCGAGCGCAATGGCCGAGATGAGCAAGCTGGCCGGCGGCATGAAGATGCCGTTCTAGATGACGTGTACAGCGAGGGTGCGTTGAATAGGTTCTACATTTGTCTTCTTCTTCTTCGTTGTTGTTCTTTTGTATGGCGATGCCTCGTGAATATGATCGAAGGGGGTCATGGAGCGTGTATGGGCTCGCGGAAGGATCTGATTCATGGTCGATGCCATGCAGTCGTTGACTCAGTCAATGGCATGCAGGTGTCCGAATTAAACGACCTTGGAAAGTTGTCCGATGACCGAGACCCGGCATCATGGACAAAAATAATCGTGAGCCGCGGCAACGGAGGAGCCTGACGAAACCAACTCGGAGCTGTTTTGGGCATAGGCGGCGATCGCGAGCGAAGGCATCCGCATCGGCCAACATCGCTCGAGAAGGCTCGTCCTGTGGATGCAAGCAGCGTGTACCGAGACACAAGGCGGCTCCCTCCATCCATACACTAGCCAGCACGACGACTCACTGCGCATGACTTGGGGCTTTTTGATCTCGCCCGCTGTGTTCAAACGTCCATGAAGCAGCTCAACGCCGTGCTTGGCAGCGGCAGCAGCTCGCAGAAAGTCCACGACGCGTCGTCCCGTCCACTACACCGCCTAGGGGGCAGCGCAGGCGGCGGCAGTACGTCTCCTCCGTTGCTGCCATCCGCAGTTCTTCCTCGCCGCGCATCTGGTCGCATTGGCCCCGTCGAGAGCATGCGAGAACGCATCAGTCCCGTGCCGGCATTCATTGCGGAAAGCGTTCGAACAGGCAGCTTCACCAAGAGCATCCAAGTCAATGCCCGAGGCCTCGCTAGTCGGCTTCCGACCATGAAGAAGTTCATCGGCGTGGGCGACGACAAACGACTCGGCTTGGAAGGAAGCAACCACCGAATACGACGGCGCGAGTTCCATTTCGTGTCAGCGGAGCCTACGCCCGAGAAGCTCAAGAAGATGCGCTGGGTGATCATGCCGCGATCCAACTGGAAAGTGCGCTGGGATTTGTGGATCGGCTTCATTATCTGCTACAGCGTCATCATGGTGCCGTACCGAATAGGCTTCGCAGTCGAGTTGAAGAGCTGGGAGTTGTACCTGAACTTTGTGTTCGACGCCAGCTTCGCGACCGACGTCGCCTTCAACTTCTTCACAGGCTACTTCGACGGCGACATCTTCGTCTTTGACTTGACCAAGATCCGCTGGCGGTATCTCAAGAGCTGGTTCATTTTCGACACGCTGTCCACGCTTCCCATGGACCAGTTCTTCCAGGCCGTGACCTCGCCGGGCGATCCGTCGCTCCTGTCGTTTAAACTGCTTAGGACGATCCGCCTCGTGCGGCTTCTCAAGCTCATGCGGCTGCTGCGACTCAAGCGCGCCGTCGACACGATCCAAATGGATGCACTCAACGCGCACGTGCTGCAGACCTTGAAGAGTTTGAGTATGATCATCCTGGTCATCCACTTGGTATCGTGCGCGTGGTATCTGTTCTATACATGGGACCCCACGGGCATCAACTGGGTCACGTTCATCCATCCCGACGGCATCGACAGCCCGTACATGGTATGCTTCTACTGGGTCGCAAACACGATGATGTCGGTCGGGTACGGCGACATCTACGGCATCACGGACAGCGAACGCGTCTTCTCCATCTTTGTCGAGTGTCTTGGCTCCATCAGCGTCGGTCTCATCATCGCCAACATCCAGATGCTCACGGAAAACTACAACCCGCGAGGCATCCAGATGAAGCAGAAGCTCCATGAGACAAAAGAGTTTCTGCTGAAGCGGTGCATCCCTCGCCGCATGCGGCAGCGCGTGATCTCGCAGTTTGAGTACCACTGGAGCCACTGCACGGTGTTTGATGAAGACAAGCTGCTGCAGAACTTCCCCAAGAGCCTGCAGTACGAGATCTTGGCCGCGTCCATGGAGTCTTTTGTCAAGAAGTTTCCGTTCTTTGGCATGACGACTGTCGAGTTCTTCGTGTTCACGATCCCACGCCTGCGTCCCATCATGGTCGGACCCGGACAGCCACTGGTGGAGGCTGAAAGCGTGTGGGAAGAGCTGTACTTCGTCGTCTCTGGCTCGCTGGATGCCATGCGTGGAAATGACGTCGCGTCGTCGCTTTCGGGAGGTGATATCTGTGGTATCGAATACCTGGTCGGAAATCGACGGCGGTATGTCCACTCGTACATATCAACAGCCAAGACGGAGCTGTACGCGATCTACAGCTCAGATCTCCTCGAAGCGATGGAGTCGTGTGCAGTGGCCACCAAATACTTACGCGATCTGTCGCACATCATCTCGGAACGCTACACCGACGCTGCTCGACGCGGACGAAAGATCATGCAACGCCAAGAGGGCTCCAGTCGACGCGCATCCATCGAGTTGTTCCTGCAGTACCGCAACCGCAAATCCACGTCGTACAGCCACATCGTCCACGCCGCAGGCCTGGATGACCGCAAGCAGTACCAGCTATCAGTTAGCGACGACGTGGTTCTTCACTGGTCGATCATTCGCCACTACTCGCGCGCAAAGCTCCTGTGGGACGCCGTCATGGGCATCGTCGTGTTCTGGACGACGCTCAGTGTACCCTACCGCATTTCCTTCAACATCGCCGACTCGGAGCTGCTGCTCGTGACCGATCGCTTGTCCGACATCATGTTCTTTCTCGACATTGTGCTCAACTTCTTCACGTCGTATCTGGACGAGACGGGCGTCGAGATCGTCGACCGACACGAAATTCGGAAGCATTACTTGAAGAGGTCGTTCTCCGTCGACGTCATCTCGACGATCCCATTTGATTTTCTCGTGGAGCTGATCACGGCGTCAGAGGACTTTCGATCCCTCAAGCTGATCCGAACCGTGAAACTCATCAAGCTCCTGCGACTCGTGCGGATCATGAAGATCTTCAAGCTCAACTCGCAACGCCTGTCTGAACTCGACGTATCAATGGGTAGCGTGCGGCTACTCAAGACCTTGGCGCCTGTGCTGACGATCGCGCACTACGTCGGGTGCTTCTGGAACTATTTATCTGCCGATATCGAGGCAAAGCACGCGTGGTGGGGACGAATTTACTTCGACGACCCGGACTCCGCGGTCTCTCGGTACATTGCCAGCGTGTACTGGGCCACGACAACCATGGCGACCGTCGGCTTCGGTGACATCTACGCCGTCAACAGCCACGAGCAGTTGTTTTCCACGTTTGTGATGATCGGCGGGACGACCTTGTTCGCGTACGTCGTTGGGACGGTCATTGAGACCGTCAGCAACAGCAAAAGCCTCATGAACCGCGAACACGAGCTTGGCCAACGTGTGAACGCGTACATCAAAGAGCGAGGAGTTTCCAGTGATTTTGCCCTCGCATGCCAGGAACACTTGCGGTATATCAACGCTGAGAAGACGCTGTTCGACGAGCAAGGGCTCTTCGATTCACTGACCCACTCGATGCGGTCCGAGCTGATTCTGTACCTGAACAGCAACGTGTTGAGCCAGATACGCTTCTTCGACAAGAAGCCCAAATGGTTCTTGACGCTGCTACTGCCTCGCCTCGTTCCGCAGTACTTTCTCCAAGGCGACCTGCTCATTTACAACGGCAACTTGGTCAGCGGGATTTTCTTTCTAATGAGCGGCACGGTCGTGGCACGCATGGCTCCGACTGGGGGCTTGAACTCGTCTGGAGGAAGTGCTGCGAATGAAGGATTTGCAGAGTCCTCTCCCAGTCGAAGTCCATCCCCAGCGTCCAAGCCGCCAGGCCCCAAGGTCATCCGAATCTCAACGAATGGTCGCACGACCGATGCTGTTCCGGATTCGTACGGGACGATTGCCACGTTGCACGAAGGCGAATTCTTCGGGTACAAGGAGGTGCTCACGCGAAGCTTCGCGCAGTACAACGTCTTTGCGTGTCTTCCGACTGGAACGTACATGCTTCCAAGTGACGCACTGGAGTTTATCAGCGAAATGTATCCAGACGTCTTGGATGAGATGCGACGGTTCTTCGTGCACGCGATCAATAAGCAGCAGACTATTCTCCAGCATTGGCACAACAACGAAGTCATGGGGATGTCACGTGTGGAGCGAACGCGAATACTGCGGACACCAAAATATAACAGTACTAGGGAAACAGCCTGCTCGAATCTCTCCGAGGTGGGGGAAGACGGGGAGGCGAATGCTGCAGAAGCTGGTGAAGAGTCGAGTCCTGAAGCGGCGGAGAGCTCTCCTTCACATGGAGACGCCGGAAGACGCCACTCATCCGATGATCCGCGAGGCGGCTTCGGTGAGAGGCTAATGTCCGCTGCAAAACTGTACCGAAGTCGAAGCGGGCAGTCAGCAGCTGTGGGAGATGCCACCGCGGACGAGGCGAATCTGCACTCTCCCTCTGGAATGGAAGCCCACGAGAATGCAGTCGCCCAGCCCGACATGGAAGGCGTAGACGTGATGGGGCCTAGACGATCGATGGTCACGCCAACAGAAAGGGTGACTCCACTACCGGAAGATGATGGAGATGACGGTTCATACCGGGTGCGACGCTCGAACTTGACACGGCAGATGAGCGTGCGTGGCGAGAATAACTCGTCACGATCTCTCTCTGATACGTTCTACGAACAGGCAGTGAAGCCTATCGTACGTCGAGCTCACGGACGCCGAAACTCGCTCGTTGTTCCAAAGAGGATTGGGGGACACCCACCGCTTCTTCGATACCCTTCAATGCCTGAAGAAGTCAACGCACTTGTGAGCAAACTTCTTGAAGTGGAGGGTTATACGAGTGTTGACGCAAGTCAAGAATCCGAGAGCAAGGCAGACGCGACGAAGGAGGATCATGAGCAGCTTCACCACGCAGAGCAGGAGCAGGAGCTGGAGCTGGAGCAGATAGCGAAATGAAATAGACGATATTAAGATGGTGCTGACTCACCCAAATTACAGGTCTCCTTCGTCATGGTCTTCCGATTCGCCATCGTCGCCAGGAGCTCCCTCGCCGCCCTCTTCGTCCTCTGGATCCTCCTCAGCGTCCAGCACCACGACTCTTGCATTTCCCGCGACGATGCAGATAACGCCACGCGATGCTTGCGTGATGACGGCAAAATGTGAGCCAGCCTCAGCAGAAGACGAACGGATTACTCGGTGTTTCACATCTTTCCAACCATCCATCGACACGGTGGGTGCGCTCATCTATGCGTCACAAACGAGACGTCAACTTCATTTGAGCACCAATGGTATCACGGTGAGTGCACTTACGGGGGATAATAAAGTTGAGCTTGTCGGCGCAATGCGGGGCAGTTTCGACAAACTCGGGTCGTAATCGACCATGTAGAGGCTTCCGTCTCGACCTTGAGCATAAACACGTTTGTTAGCAAAGCAGCGAATAGTTGTTCCGTGACGCAGGCACACTACTCACCTTCGAACCCATTCGTCGCGACGACTAATCGCTCTCGTTTTCCTCCGTTGGTGCCACCGTAGAAGCTGATGCGCGGGTGAACGTCGCCACCAGATATGAACCGTAGTTCCAGAGATGCAGCCCTCCAACCCATATCGTAGGATCCTTCGTGGCAAGTAAACAACGTAATCCGGCGGTTGTAGCGAGCAGCGATGACGACGACTGGAGTCTTCGCTCTCGCTAGGCTTTCTTTCTCATCCCGTACCGATCCAAGGGAGTCCCAATCCACAGCTTCCATGATGTCGAACTCTTCTTCTTCGTCACCGTCGCCAGCATCCTCGTCATCACTGTCAGCCTCTTCACCAACGCCACCTTGCTCGTGCGCAAGGTCTGCCCAACGAGTGTGAAGATGCACTTCATCCACGTCTCCACCCAGATGAAGCCTAGTGCCACGCTGAGGGTCAACGGATGTCGATAAAGATCGAAGCATCTTCATCATGATACCACTCCACTGTCGATCTGCGGCGTCAACACTCTGGACGAAGTTCTGCGAGGAGAAAAGCAGCGATACTGGGTTCCCGAAGGTGACTTCGACAAGGAACTTGTTGTTCTTCTTCTCTTGGAACGCCTTCGCCCTCTGTGCAGCCCGTTCAAGGAAGGCTACAAGCCTTCGAATGTTGAGGAGCGACTCGTGCATGCCGTTCCCTGGGGTTGACGGTGTTGCAGCTGAGTTGGTCCTGGAGCTGGTGTCATTGGTATGGATCCGAATCCTCTCGAGGAGCCACTTCAGAAACAACGAGAAATCTTGCCGAGTCTCGTGCAGCAACTTTCCCAGCTCTTCCATCGCAGTGAGGATATTGCGACTGTTGTCGACAATATCATCGAGCTCGTGGGTCGTGATGCCAAGCGTGTGACTGAAGACACGGTGCTTCCACTTGACGGCACCGCGCAGTTCAGCGACTTCAAATAGGATTTGCTGCAGCCCGTTCTTGATCTTGGTATCAAGCAGCTGCTGAATGGTTTCACACCCACTCGTTAGCATCTTTTGCATACGAATGATACTCTAAACAACAAACAGAGGTAATGTCAACCTTCCCATCTAAGCAAGTGGAGAAGTGGAAACGACAAACCATCTCCTGGATGTCTTGAGCAAAATATTGCGCAAGAGCGGGCGAAGCAATCCCCCCTGCTATGATGGCGAGCATGTCGACTTGCGGTGGCTCCTCGTAGCCGTACTTCTCGTACAGCGAGCCAATGAGACTCATCTTCAATTCAAACACCCGCGTCGCATTCTTCCACTGTTCACAGAATCCGCAAAGTTCCAGTCAGTCAGTCGACCGAGCAATCCTTGTAAGCCCATACAACCGTACCTCGGACGCCATTTGCCGCAGTGACGTCCGCACACGCTCCAAAGTGGAGCGGACTTCGTAGCCGACGCGAGATATCGCACCTAGATCATGCCTCACGGTCTGCAAACTAGTGCTGAGGTCCAGACGAAGCACCTGTCGGTCCTCGGATCCGTCGTTTCCCACTGTGGCTCGTTGCGATGCATCAACAAACAACGCTGAGAGGTCCGACGCGAGCATAACGGAGTGCACAGTCAGTTCCAACGGGTCAGCCGCCGTCTCTTGTTGCTTGGCACGCCAGTGCTCTTGTAGCGGAATCATCGCGACCAGCACGAGTCCGTTCCACCAAATCCCCAGACGTCCTGCTGCGTCGGCAGTCACCAACACACTCGTGTCTTCCACGCGAGAAACTGCCGCTGTGTCGGTCGCACCCGCAGTCGTAAATGTTGCTGTTCGGTTGCGAAGCACAGCCGACGGTGGGGCCGCACTCGCTGCGTTCTCGCTGTCTCGCACAGCCACCCAGTGCATGGCGACGATAGTCGTCTGGTGGTGAAGCGCATCGTCGTCGCTTGTGTGTGGCTTGATCTCCACGCCCTTGTCGTCGCCTGCCGTCGCCATGGAAAACACCACGAGCTCGCCTTCGTCGCAGCCCACAGCAAGGCGCATGCCGTCCGGACTCCACGCCAGCGTCTCCATCGTGAAGAAAACCTCCGACGGCTTCACGTGGACAATGCGCTGCCACGAGATCGTGCGCTATACATTTACATACACAACCCGTATTACATCAGCAACAGCCCATGCACATCGACGAAGCAAAGGCAACTCACGTGGACTTGCAGATGGCGATCGGCCGTCAGAATCGCGATGAGATCCATGGTGGGACAGCACGCGACCACGCGCGCGTTCACGTACTTGCCCTGTAGCACGCTGCCCCATGGAGGCAGCGCCAGTGGCGCTGTGGCGTCGCCTCCGTCGTCGCTCGTCGCCGCGCTTCCCGTCGTTGCCGTGCCCCACGCCATATTGCTTCGTGAAAGATTTCGCGCGCTCCACTTGAACCCAAATCACATAACATGATATGATGGTGGCAATAACCCAAAACAAGGTAACTTCACCAAGGGTACGAAACTGTCTTCAACGTGTAACCCAAGCCAAATGGAGAGCAGTAGAAAAATGGAAGATGGCCAGACACGACCACCGTTTCATGAGGCTAGAGATGGCTATCATCAACCCGCGCGTATACCTTCTCTGTCTATTGTTTCCTTTATGAATTCCTATTCACTGTTTAACGACCGAAATGCTCGTGTGACGGGATATTCCGTGTCTTCCTCGATACAACACGTGAGGGCAGGGGTTCCGAATATGGCATAGAAAATTGATGCAATCAACTAACGAAAATTCATTATGCGTCCATTCTCAAAATCCCTCGAAATCAATATTGCAGTCTATCCTGCTCTCTTCACCGTAACCCTTCACCGCTACTTCGATTGGTCAAAAATCGTATCCGTGGTTACGTTGGGTTACGCGTCTCTTCATGCGCAATGTGCAAGGGATCTCCGACAATCCAAAGCTGTCGAGATTACCGATCTTCCCGGAATGGAGGACATCGAAGCCTCTCTCGAGTTCAACGAGCTTGTGGACGCGGGAGAGGCCGTGCGCGGCGTGCGCAGCGCGCAGCAGCTCAGCACAGCACGCAAGCACTTCGACAAGTTCCTGGAGCAGCACTATGACGGATGTGCTACGATGGAGACGTCCCCACACCAGTTGATCTCGGCACGGCTCCTCGGCAAGTTTGCCACGTACCTCTTCATGAATGACCTCAAGTTGAAAACAGCCCAGTCATACATCAGCCAGATCAAAACGTATTTTCTCACAAAGTGGGCCGCGAACACCGCCTGGCAGCTCCATCCACACAATACCACAGACAAGTGGTACACTGACGTGCGTGAAGGGCTGCGCAAGATGTGCATCAACCGTGCTATCGCGAAAGGAGAAGATTTGGTGTCTCAAGCACCACCAATGTATCGCGACTCTCTCCGTCAGGTGTCCGCGTCCCTCTTTTTTGATAATACGGCCTCGTCTTTGGAGGGTCGTGATCTACTCGTACTCCAATGGCACTGTATGGGTCGAGCGGGAGAAACCGGAATACGCCACCAGCTCATTCGCTACATGGCACCGCCTACTGGTGCCCTACAAGTCACAGTCGGTCGGTCCAAGACGAGTACTGTCCAGTGTATCCACGCGGTTTGTGATGCTGACTCGTGGGAAGCCGACGTTTTCCACTCTCTTGGATGTCATCTCGCTACTTCCGCGTGTATCGACGACGATTTTCATTTCAAAAACACAAGTGCCAGTGCCGTAAACAAGATACTAGTCCACGTGTTCGACAAATCCGACAGCACCACAACCAGATTTCAGAGCCACTCAGGTCGCCGTGGCTGCGCATCAGAGGCGTTGTCCAACAGTGGTGTGAGTGTGACCGAAGTGATCGCGCGAGGTGGGTGGGCGTTCGACGCTGTGAGCAAAGTGTTCCTGTATTTCGCTGGTGTTGATCGCGGGGATATGCGAGTGGGAAGAGCTGTGGCCGGAAGGAGCAACAGTGACAAAGGAGCCATTCCACCAAGCAGCGAAGGTCTCAGTGAAGAGGATAAGACTCTATTCACGGCATTTAAGTTTGACCTGTTTCGCCGCGCTCTCGTCTACTATGAGGATTCCCTCCTCGCCACGCTCACGGCTTCCCTCATCATGTACTACAAAGCAGTGGCATCCGCGTGGGAACAGCAAGGTGGAAATGACGACTGTTTGATTGTCAAGACAATGGACCAATCAATTGCAAGGATCGGGGGCGACAGAGCGCTTCTATCACGGTGGTCCGACCTCGTGCGACAGCGCTGGCTCATCAGCAACTTGCCATGGTTGGGGATCGCGAACGCCGATGCGGTCCCTGTGGACATCCGCGCCACAGTGACCGTTGATCTCTTCTCGTTTCGGGATGTTATCGAGCGCCAAGTCCTAGCACAACAAATGCAGTCAGAGCGATTGGTTCAGCTGCAGCAGCATGTGGAAAGTCACGGCTCCAAAATCAATACCTTGGAAGTGAAAATGGACCGGATCATCGCCATCGCTGAACGACTGGAGGTCCGTTTGCAGCAACACCAGTCTGTGGCCCATCCAGTTCCTACACGTGAAGTCGTTCTCTTGCCTGCCCCTTCTCACAGTACCGCGTCCAGATTCACACGAAAGCAAAGACAGGCAGCTCCCACCGTCGTTGAAAAACTTTCGGGCAAGTACAGTGCTCACGGACTACATAGCAAACGAGTGGTTCAATATCGTGCCGACTGCAACCGAGAGAGATTTGCTCCGAAAGATCAAGCTTGTGGCGTCTCGTGTGCGGGATTTCTTACCAGCAACATGTACGCTGTCTCGCCCTCCTCCTCGCAGCGGAAGCTCATTTGCGGTGTGGTATCGGGATCTACACAACAGTGCGGTATCCGCTGAGAAGTCAATGCTTCAATATCTGTCCCTGGTCAACCCGACTGGCAAGAAGAAAATCCGTACCATTCTTTCCGCGCATGCTGTGAACCGCGAATTTGCCAACAAGACTGCACGTTGCGACTATCCTCGGCACCCGTGCGCTGACACCACTGGTCTTTTCTAGGCCTGCAGGAGTACGGAGTTTGAGATTCATCAGCTTCATTCAGTTTTCATATTTCTCATGTTTTAGTACATATGTTACCTGATGCACGTTTCCGCTGGATGCATTCTCCGCATGGTGGTGACCATGCCCCGTACTCTCATTGACGTACAGGCCCGTTGGATGCTTGCACACGTCACAGATATCATGCTTGAGCTACAGCACTTGTCGCCTGTCATTTCTCTCCTCTCATGTGGGTGTCTCGTCATCGCAGGCAAACGGAAGAGTGGAGGACGACATCAGTCGCGCTGGCCGCAGCAACAACACGCATAGACGCCACACGCACAGACGCCACTTGACTTGCAGAGGCACGGTACGCACAGACACCACTGCCCACGCTCACACCGCCTGCATGGCGCCTACTTCACACGTTTGGCTGGGCTGCCGTCATTGCTGGGCGTGCGGCATCACTTCACACGCTCAGGAGCCGAGCATCGAGTGGATGCTGGAGGAAACGGCGCAAACCGGGTGAGCAAGAGCAAGCAGGGCGGCACACATGCGGCGCAGCCCACTACGCACACACTCCACGAGAACTCCGGCGGTCCTTGTAACACAACACAGTGCAGCGTTAGTCTCTCATCGCCATCACCGTGTGCTTCTTGGTTCTCTCACCTGGCCGCTTCTGGAGTGAGCGGTGTCCGTCATGGAACAGTCCCACACACCTTTTCAACCAATCAGTGTGCCGGTGACAGTGAGACTACAGTATCTGTTCAACGTTTGGCAAAGTCCACCCGGCACTTACTATCCATGTTTCTTCGCCGAGGGATAAGACATGGGATTGGATGGGTCCGACCAATCACAACGTCGTAGTGTGGTGAAGAACGGTGAAAAAATCTTCTACTGTACTCTGCAAAATTCAGGGACCCAAATAAGTGAACCGGACCATGCGAACCGGCCTCGTGACTGGAGTTTTTGTTTGATTGGCCTGCGGACGCCTGAAACGGATGGCCCTGACAATTTGCTACACACTACATGTGCTCGGGATCACCCAACTCTCATTTTGAGGCGACCATGGCGTCCAAACGCCACGAACTGACGCCATATGAGAAGCACATCATCGTGCAGAATCACACCTTTTTCTCTCTAGCGAAGCGACCAGGTGTCGTATCAGGCAGCCGAACGAACGAAAAGGTAGCTAAGGCTACGGGTATTGGCCTGACGTTGATTAAGCGCATCATGAAGGCTTTCCGGATCAACACCACCACGACGTTCGAGGTACTTTCTTGCATATTGGTTTCTAACTGACACGTATCTGATAATTGCGAAAACGAATACTGTAGAAGCTGCCAACACGTCGCGGAAGACCGAAGGCGTACGACGTGCTGGAGATCTCTCCCACTATCCACGACTACATCATCTCGCAGAACGTTGCTGGGCTGCCCACCACGTCCCAGCGAATCTGCGACGAGG
>JAADWY010000045.1:0-89482 GCA_023336355.1 Pythium dissotocum | reverse complement strand
CCCCCCCCCCCCCCCCTCCACTCCTCCGCTTCCTCGTCCGCGGCGGAGCCTCCGCTCGCTTCCAGGCACGCCAAGGATACAGACAGCGCTGCTGATGTTGGTAGCTTGGTCTCACCTCGGGGACCCCCTCGTCCACTCCTCCGCCCCTTGAGCTCTCTCTCCAACGGCGATTCCTGGTCCTGCGGCGCCCTCTCCTAGAGCTCCCCCTGGTTCCCCTCAACGCCTCGCTTCCTCCCTCCGCCCCGACGCGCTGCTCGCCGTGCTCGCCGACGAAGTGCGCGTGCTGCGCTGGGTCCCACAATTTGAAACGATCCGCACCGACCACCCCAAGGCCAAGCGCGCACTGCACGGAGGAGGAGGCAACCCGACCGACCGGGCCCTCCCCAACGCTACCAGCTCCAACTTCCCACCACCACGCAAGCTTCTTGCTTTTTTTGGACCGGAACTCCTCTCCGCTCCTCGTCGCCCACGCACTGCTGCACGTCCCAAGCCTCCAGACTCATTGTCTTGTGTGGCTAGCTGACTCGCACGCGTAACCGAACACCCGGACAGACAGCACTCTCGTGCTTTCCTCTCCGCTCCGTTCCGTTGCTCTCCTCTCCTCTCCGCTCCCTTCTTCCGTCGGAAGAGCGCCATTCATTTCCCGTTTGAACGCTCGGCTAGAAGGCAGTTGTTGAAGACCAAGACCCGTTCCTCTCCCCTCCTCTCCGCTTCGAAGACCCCCTCGCACCATGAGCTTCTTCTTCCGTCGCGGCGCCCACGGCCTGCTCAGCAAGCGCCAGCCCCTGCAGGCGGCGCAGCGTCTGGCCAGTAGATTCGGCCACGAGCGATGCTTCTCTTCGTCCGTGACCCAAATCGGAGGCCACTGCACGATCCTCACCAGTGACCTCTCTATTAGCCCCACGTTAGAGACCAACCCGCCGTCGCTCGCCAAGCTCCAGCTCACGCCCGCCATTCTGAACCAGTTGCAGCACCACATTGCGACCTCGGGTGAACAGAACGCCTTCTACGTCGTCGACACGAGCGCCGTCGAAGAGCGCTTTAAGTTATGGCACGACTACCTGCCCAACGTGCGTCCGTACTACGCCGTCAAGTGTAACCCGGACCCGCAGCTGCTGTCCAACCTCGCGCGTCTCGGCGCGGGCTTCGACTGCGCGAGTCTGGGCGAGATCGACGCCGTGCTTTCCCACGGCGTCGAGCCAAGCGACATCATCTACGCCAACCCGTGCAAGCAGCCGTCGCACATCGCGTACGCCGCTTCGCAGAACGTCGACACCATGACCTTTGACAGCGTCGACGAGCTCACCAAGATCCACAGCATCAACCCGAACGCCAAGGTCGTTCTGCGCATCTACGTGGACGACACCAAGGCCATTTGCCGCCTGGGCACCAAGTTCGGCGCCATGGTCCACGACGTGCCGGCGCTGCTTGAACATGCCAAGAACCTCAACCTGGACGTCCAGGGCGTGAGCTTCCACGTCGGCAGCGGCTGCTTCAGCGTCTCGGCGTACTCGGACGCCGTCAAGCGCGCGCGCACGGTGTTTGACATTGCCGAGTCCATGGGCTTCCAGTTCTCGCTGCTGGACATCGGCGGAGGCTTCCCAGGTACGGAGACTGGTCCGATCAGCTTCCACGACTGCGCCAAGGAACTGCAGGCGTCGCTGGGCGAGCACTTCCCCGAGTCCAGCGGCATCCGCATCATCTCGGAGCCTGGCCGCTTCTTCGCGGCGTCGACCCACACGCTCGCCGTCAACGTGATCGGCCGCAAGCTCGCGCCGACGTTCGACATCCCTGGCGCTGGCCCTGAAGCCACGCTGGCCAAGACCGAAGGCCCTGACTTCATGTACTTTGTGAACGACGGCATCTACGGCTCGTTCAACTGCCTCGTGTACGACCACGGCGTGATCCAGCCTGTTGTTGTGTCGGACGAAGTCACGGACGCCTCGTACATGCACTCGGCGAGTGTCTGGGGCCCGACGTGCGACGGCATGGACTGCATCATGAAGGAGGTCCAGATGCCGATCATGGAGATTGGCCAGTGGATCTGCTTCCCGAGCATGGGCGCGTACACGTGCGCCGCCGGCTCGGACTTCAACGGCTTCGCGATGCCCAAGAAGATCTACTTCGACAGCAACGAGCAGCAGCAGGAGCAGCAGCAGCAGTTCGTCCACTAGACGCTTCTTCTTCTTCTTCGGTATTGAAGTTGAAGTTGAGTTATGTGAGACGAAGATGGATGGAGAATGGAAATGAACGGCACGGTCCCTGCGAAGAAGCAACAAAAGTCCAGAAACACAACGGCAACAATGAAGAAGGAAAGAACGGAAGGGAAGGGAAAGGCAACGGCTAGAAGCCCTCACCTCACCCCACCTCACCCCAACGGCAGGCGAGACTCGGGAAGCCCAAGGATAGGAACAGATTTAGTAGAAAGAAGATGGCTGGGCGTCAGGGTACCACACCAAATTGTACTATGAAAGACACCCTCGATTTAAAACCTCTTCTCTCTTTGCCATCTTCATCTTTAGCTTCTGCTTCTCTGCTTCTTCTCTCTTTGTCCAGGACTACTATGATTTCTCCACTGCGTTGGGGGTTGCTTCGTGGTCAACGAGTGAATGCATTTACAAGATGTGCGGGTCCTCGCCTGGGGCTGCGAACGATTTCTTCCGTCGCCACGACGCTTCCACGGACGACGATGGAGCCGCAGAGAAAGCTGCTTCGGTGATACTCGAGGCCAGCGACGCGGCGTTGGCACTCGCACTGCGGATCTTGGTGGCGACGTTGATGCTGATACTGTTGGTGGGCGTCGTGTTGGATCTACTAACTGGACTTCTCGCGGGTCCTGCTGCGTTTCGACGGCGTCGCCACCACTCGACAGGACGAGCAAACAGTAGAAACACCGTGATGATCGCCGTGATGATCGAGATCCGCACGATCTGGTCGTTTCGTGCGCTTTTACGCCGCGTGCCGAGCACTTCGTCGGCCTCTTTCTTCATCTTGGCGGCTTCTTTGGCCTCCAGCTCCGCGATCTCGGCTTCTTCGGCCTTGGTCAGGAAATGGCGGCCTTCGATCGAAAAGTGGATCGCTTGCTTCTCAGTCGCTGAGTACTTGGTGCTCGCGAGGCTCTGGATCAAAAACGGCGAGTCACTGCCGTCTGCGGTCTTGGGCTTCATGAAAAAGCAGTTGTGTTGGCCTAGTCTCGCGATGTTACAGGCCACACGGTACTTGTCCAGCTCGGTCTTGAGCGACGTGGCGTCGCCGTCTCCGCCAATGAACTTCTGCAAGTGCGTGATGAGCACTGTCTGGTCGCGTCGTCCGTTGAGCTTGGCCTGGTTACGGTGCATGAAGATGATCTCGCCGCTTGGGTCTCTCTGCACCATCGACACGCCGCAGAAAAAGTCTTCCTCTTCACTGTGGAGTCCTCCCAATGCGACCAAGTGCGGCACGTAGTAAAACGGCGTAGACGTGTTGAGCCACGCGAGTCGGAACAGGTCCTTGTCGCCGTATACGAGGTTCCAGTCGTTCAGTAGCTTGGGCACTTGGGAAGAGTAGAACATGAGCTTGTTCAGTGCGTCCTTGGCTCGCGATCTGTCCACGACAAGCTGCCCGCTTTCCTGTTCGAACATATCGGTGAACGGCATGTCCAGCAGCGGCCACAGCACGCTCTGTTCGTGGACGTTGAAGGGCGTCGTGGGCTCGGGCCGCCAGAAATCAGGCCAGAAGATCGCGCCGTGGGTCACAAACTCGGGCGTGTCGAATAAATACGTCGGGTCCTTGGCGGGGATGTTGTCCGAGTCCAGGAACAACACACTCTCGAAGTAACTGTGGTACAACGCGTACGGCTTGGTGTGGAACTTGGTCGCGAGCGGGTCCTGGATCGTGCGCACGATCACGTTGTAGTTCTTCACGAGCTCCACTAACACCGAGTGGGTCACTCGCATCTCGACCGGATCGATCCACACTTCCACGGGTAATCCGCAGCCGTGGTGGCGTAGCATGCGCACGATCGCGTACACGCCGGCGATGACCTTGGGGTACCCGATCATACTAATACCGCGCTTGTAGGACGTCTCGGCAGGCGCATCATGCGATGGCTTCTTCGTGAGCACGAGCGGCTCGTGGTGTTTGTATTGAGCTGCTCGGATGCTGAAGTCCGTGAATGCGCGCGCGTCATTACACGTCATCTTGGGCACCAGCCACCACTGCCAGCTCGTGCATGTGGACAGCATAACGCGCATGGTCTCGCCCGTGACGCGGTTGCGGATCTCGCAGTAGCCGCTAGTGCGTGGCGGCGGCTCGTCGCACTTGCGGTCGCGCGTGTAGTCGCGCTGGCCGTGCGGATCGCAGCCGTAGGTCGCGCGCCAGCCCAGACACTCAAAGGTCTCGTCGGTCCACAGCTCTGTGGGTCTGTCGCCTCGCAAGTCGATGTGATTGAGCCGCGGGTCTTGCTTGATGAAGGCGCGAGGCTTGCCGCCCGACGTGAGCTCGTACACGATCGCGGCGGCGATGGAAGCCACGACAACGAACAGCGACAGCGCGGCATGGTCGCGCAGGAAACCGCGCATTGTGCTGTGTGTGTATGCACGCAATCCACGGTCTGTAGACACCGAGAAAGGCAGCACTAAAGGAGCAAGTACAGCGAGCGTCGCTTTTCGGGGCAACGGCTGCCAGCATTCAGCATTCCAGGTGAGAGGGGCCAGGTACGTACTCTACTGGGTTACGAAATGGTTAAGTACGAAATGGTTACAGTTACGCTGTCTGATTCCGTACAGTATCCATTCGATTACAGGGAGGTTGGGTCGGATTTGCAGAATACCGGTATTGGATCGGTATGCCACCGTGTGGCTTCCAATGGTTGTTCAAGGGCCTGGGCCGACCGACTGTCTGTGTGGCCAGTAGTGGGGAGCTCCAAGGAACCGCAGGAATCGGAATGAAAATGGTGGCGCGCAATGTGGTTGCGCGTTGCGTGAAGACAGCGATGCGCGCGGCCTCTGTGCCTGCTGTGGCACGCCGCGCGCTTCCTACGGCTGTGCAGATGCAGACGCAGACGCAGGTGCGTCTGTGCTCGTCGTCGCGCTTCCTGAGTCTCGCGGATGACGACGACGAAGGCAAGAAGCGTCGCCGCCGCGGTGAGGACGGCGAGGACGGCGAGGACGGCGAAGGTGAAGATGGTGAGGACGAGGAAGGTCTTGAGGCCGCGGAGGGCGCCGACGGCGAGAAGGACGGCGACCTCGAGCTGGAGGAGCTCGAGATTTTCAAGTTCTGCGTGAACGAGACCGAGGAGCTGGACGCGGAGATCATGGAGCTGTACATGAGCAACCCGCTCAAGTGGACGCCTGAGCGTCTTGCGCGCAAGTTCCACCAGTCCAAGCAGCGTATTGAAGCCACGATTGTCTTTGAGGCCGAGGGCGCCGGCCTCACGGTCGAGGAGTTCAAGGCCAAGATTGAGGACGCCAAGGCTCTGGCGGCGCAGGAGAAGAAGGACGAGAGCGCCAAGCTCAAGAGCGCCGAGTCGCGTGGCGATGACAAGGAGATCAAGCGTCTGCAGAAGCGAGAGCGTCAGGACCAGCGCGACACGGACGAGATCGACGACGAAGAGCTCACGGCCGATGAAGAGGCCATGGTGCTCGGTATCGACGAAGACCACTTCCGCAACCCGGACTTCTTCTTCCTGAGCGACGAGTTTGACGGTCTGCCGCCACTCGTGCGACGACTGGGCAAGCACAAGGCCACGGACAAGCTGTACCCGGAGGAGGCGCTGGAGATCCAGCGTCTCGCGGCCAAGAACAAGATCGTCGAGCACAAGAGCTTTGCCAAGCCAAGCGACAAGAAGAACCGATGGAAGATCGCGGTCAAGGACACGTCCAAGATCAAGCTGCCGCTGCTGACGCGTGACGGTGACCGCACGCTCCGTCTGGCCACGAAGGACGAAGTGCTGCCGCGTACGTGGGTGCGCCGCCCCGCGTTCTTCGCCGGCCTGAACCCGAGCGACAACTAGAGAATCAGTCAGTCAGTCAAAGAAAACATCAAATAGGCAACAGGGGGAACGCAGGCGTAATACACTCACACTCGCTCTCTTTCATTCTCTCTTCTCTCTTCTCTTCACTTCATGACACGGTGTTTCTCATCTCCATACACGTCACGTGAGAATGAAAACTTTGGGTGTTGCAGTTGCAGTTGCCTTTCTCCATACTCAGTCTAAGGTCTCACTTAACGGCCAGTTCGCGAGAAAAGAAACACGGACGTATCTGGAAGGAAGGAAGGAAGGATCACACGCACACGCGTTGCTCGATTTGTCGGCAGCCGCGATCGTCGATTGGCGACAAGAAGAGAAGGAAACGGATGTGCAACATGGGAATGAGGGATGTAGTGGTGGTGGTTTCGTGTTGTTTTATGGATACATGGGGTTGTACTGGTACTTGTGTGAGGATGTCTTTCTCAAAATTTTGGCGCGGATGCATTCTTCGCGACAATAAATTATGGGGCGGGTCGGTGGAGGAGGGGGCGCGTGGACGGTGACATTTAGCTTAAGCAAAGAGCGCACTCTGTCGCACGGCGTCCACCATCGCGGTGGTGAACGTGGCGTGAAGGCCTTGCTTCCGGGACAGATCCTCCAGCTCGAGCTTGAAGTTACTTGATTGGATGGGCGACGCAAAGAACGACGAGCAGAGCTCTTCATCGTTGGCGTACTGGAGCAGAATGAACAGAGCAAAGCGCGCGAGCGCCTCGCAGTCCTTGAGCATCCAGGCCAAGCCCTTGAGCAGCTTCTCGTGCTGACCGCACTGCGTGTCGATGAGCAACTTGCGGTTGCCCTTGTGGCGGCAGTGGTTCTTGATGGTCTTGGCGACCTCATACAGCGAGTCCGTGTGAAGAAACTCGCAGTTGAGCTCGTCCACGAGCGTGACAGCTTCCGTCTCTTTGATGGCGAAGCGACGACCCACAAGCTCCTGCTTGTCGTCCATCCACGCGTCCAGCGTCTTGCTGAACAGCGCGAGGGCACCTTCAGCATCAATGTCACTGCACTGAGCACGGATGTGCTCGGCCAGGTCGGCAAACATGAGCTCGTCGCCAGCGTGGCGCACGAACTCGACTTCGTACTTAGCTGAAGCACCACGAATCTGGAACAAGTGGATCGAGAAGTTGATCTCTTCAGCGACGAGCAAGCAACTGACCGAGAGCGACCACTGTGACGAGGCACTAGTAGACACTTCCGAGCGCAGCGTCGCGAGCGCCGTCTTGAGCGTGTCCACGATCTTGGAAGGCGACTCCGAGGACGTGAAGACTGGGTTCACCGAGTAGAAATCACTGTGGTCCTTTTCCGGGACTTCGACGTTGTTAATGTACGAGACGGGCGAGTGCGGGGACGCTGGCGCGAACTTGTCCATGGTCGGCAGCGTCGCCGACGAGAAGAAGTCAAAGCTCGAGTTGTTGACTGGCGAAAGCGACGGCAGCTTGTCCAGCACGAAGACTGGCGCCTTGCCGTTACTGGCCTCCATGACGTTGGTTTCGATGAACGCGTCAAAGCCTCGGGCCATCATCTATAAGAGGGAAAGAGAACACTGTCAGTCTTCTGTGTGATTTGCTGATGGGGGAGGAAGAGTCGCGGAATCGTACCAGTTCGGATGAAGTGTCACGCTCCGTGTGCATGATGCTGCGCATGAACGACGCCTTGTCGTCGTGCGCTGGCTGCTGGTGCTGCATGGCCTGTTCGACTTCCTCTTCGTCGTACGCGATGTCGTTGCTGAACACAAACTCCGTGGGCGAGTCGAGCGAGAGCCCAAAGCCGAGCTGCTCATCGACGTCTTCGAGCTCGTCCATGGCGTCGAAGCCAGAGGCGAAAGCCGGCGTAAACACCGGAGATGCGTTGCCTTGGCCTGGGGTATAGTGGCTGCTCATAATGGTGGTTGTGGGGCGAGTCGTGGAATGCCTTCGGGCCAGCAAGTTGGCGAAGGCCGCGCTTTCTGGGTTTCGTACGTACTGCGACTGAGAGCCATGTTGGCGATGATGGCGAGGAGCTCCTTGTGCTTGGGCTGGGAGTGAATATTCCACCCATGCAGCACGCTGATTGGCTGCTTCCGTACCGTACAGGGTGAGTGATGGTCGCTTGCAATTGGGGGGGGGAATGTCCGTTGGAACTGCAAAAGTTTAGGCTGCAGCCAATCAGAGAGAGGGGATTCATCTGGGATGCGATATGATTGGCTGATTAGTGCAATTGCAAGAAAGTCAGTTCGGTCTGAGCGACTTAGAGCTACAACTGCACGACTGCAACAACTCATCGTGGCGGCATGAATTACGCCGCACGTCACAGAGAACGATGCTTCTCGATCAGCGTTAGACTGTCCTGGTGGAAGACATGAAAGAGGATGTCTATCGCCCAGAATGGTGTTCGACACATCATCGAGAACATCCGCGACAAGCCAAGTTTCTAGGTTAGATTTCAGTATCTCTGGTTTCCTGGAAAGTCACTCACTCACCGACCTAGAAATATTCAAGTGCGAATGATGGTCAGAGAGACCTTCACTCTATAATCCATTCCCACATGGCCGATCTGAAAAAAGCAGGAACATTCGCGTGGGTGAAAATGAAAATGCGGTTCTGATCTGATGGGATCTTTTCACCCAAGGAGATCTCATCTGTATGCGCAAGATGGAATCCAGACGCTTCACGTGGGTTACGACACACTTCGAAGGTGCATGTAGCCAACGCCTAAGAATTCCGACTCCTTCAGTGCAATTCCTTCAACATGAACGTTCAATATTCAAATATTCCGACGATACTGGAAAGCTAACGACGCTACGCTACGATGGCGCTGGCTACTTGAGCCACACGACGATGACGGAGACGTTGTCGGACGTGCCGCGGAACAGCGCCTCCTGTACCAAGTAGTTGGCGATCTGCGTTTTCCGACGCGCGCGCGCGGCCTTGATCATGCCGCGGTCGCTCTTGTACTGGCTCGACCACTCGAAGATCGGCACGCTCGTATCACTGTGGCCGCCGCTGCGCCACGACTCGCGGCCTCCCAGTTCGCCACTGAGCACGTCATGGACGAACGTCACGGCCTCTTCACTCGTGAACACGTCCCATAGACCATCAGACGCGATGACGATGAACTCGTCCTTGTCAAAATCCCGGTCAAACTGCTTGATGTCGACTTCGCCGTTCACGTACGGACGGAGATCTCGGTCGCCAATGGCTCGAGCAAGCGCGAGGTTGCCGTTCACGCGGTAGGCTCCGTAGGGTTCGATGGGTTCGCCCTGGGCGTCCACGTAGCCGTACCACTTGACCGTGCCACCGAGCTTCTCGACGCGTTGTCTCTCAATCGGATCGTTCGGCTTGTGGTCATGCGTGAGCTCGATCGTTTCCCCGCCTCGGCTCATGACGGCGCGGCTGTCACCGACGTTGAACGAGAAGATGGCTTCGTCAAACAGCATCACACCGACGGCAGTCGAGCCTTGGTACTTCCAGTCCGGCCGAGCCAACACGTCGGCGTCCACTTTGTTGATGCTGCGCTGTAGTAGCTCGTGAATAGTCTTGTACACCATAGCCTTGTCATTACGTGCAGAGTCGTCTTGCTGGTCCAACTGTGCGAGACCTGGCGAGATGAGCGGGTAGAGCTGCTTCTTCAGGTAATCCGACACGGCGGCGCCGCCGTGGCCGTCAAATACAGCGCTGAACCGCTTACAATCCGATACAAACGACGTGTCTTCCATCTTGGAGCGGTCGCCGCGAACTGCGGAAGTGCTGATCAGCAATCGGTCGCGACCACAGGATCGATACTTGCGCAGAGACCGCGTACGCTCTAGCGTCACCTTCTTCACCACTGGTGGTGTAGCGTTGTCCACGACGCTATCGCGTGCTCTATCCTGAGCTGGTCGACCTTCAGTGTGAGCCGGGGGCTGCGAGAGATTCCCAACGACCAGCGCGCCGGCACCGAACACCGTCGCGCCCAGCAACGACCACACCCAGGACCGTGACCGCACCATCTCCTCCGAGCCTCGTTCTCCGCCGCTGTGGTCATACCGCCGCTTCCCCACCTCCACAGCGACCGCAGAGCGACTGCATACAGTCAGATATGTGAGACTGGACGTCGCACGGAGCTCCTGGTCGGCTGGAGCTCTTCCGCTGTGGCTGGAGAACGCGCGCCGCGTCGACGCTCTGTCGTGAGGGTGCTTGAGTGCGTCTCGCCCTCCACTCACCAGCGCATTCCCACGGCAGACGCTGGAGCGGAGCAACGCCATGATGAGCTCTTCGCGGTGTGGCCTGTCCTGTCGGATTCCGACGATGGATGGGGAAATACTGAAAATGCCCGTCTCCCTCTCGTCGTGTTCTCTAAACACTGAAGGGAGTGAAGGGAGTCGGACGTGTTTTACGAACTTCAAGGTCGGCTGGTTCTTAACGTCTTCGTAAACATGTTGACTTGAAGATTGTAATCAAGCCTTCATTCCAACTCTATTTAACATACCAGAAATAGGTTTTTAACTCCTGTTGACATGGCTGCACGCGCTCGAAGACCTCCTGGCTCAAGGTCTCCACCACCAGGTGACCATTCTTGTGGCTTGTTGCGTTGCTCTATCTTTTTGATTTACACAGCGTTATATCCCCACCTACTATCTGCTCCTCTTCATCTAATTCTCCTTTGCCTCAATGGGCTTCCATCGACTGGGCAACCGCTCGCGAAGGGGGCGGGCTTTACACCACACGAACGTGATAATCACGAGCACGTACAACAGCAAGAACAGACCGACGATCTCTTGGACACGCAGAGGCGGCAGCTCGCGGTTGCCGATCGTGTATCGCTTGGGCTTTGTAGCGTCCTCTGCAAGGAGAAGGTTGCGGCCTTCGATCGAAAACTGGATCGCGAGTTCCTCTATGGACGCGTAGGTCGTCGAGTCCATGGGAGTGACCTGGGTCGCTGGCTGGCCGTCGGGAAGGCTCTGCGTGCCGATGTAGTAGCAGCACTCTTTGTGAGCGTACACGGCCTGGAATATCCTGTACTCCTTCGGGTCGCCCTGTAGTGAGTACTCCTGGATGTGTGTCATGATACGCGGCTGGTCGGGTTTTCCGTCGAGCTTGATCGAGTTACGATGGAAGAAGATCAGGTTGCCCTGCACATCGTGCTGGATCATGGCCAGACCGCAGAAAATGCCCTTGTCCTTGAGATCCAGACCACCCACGGCCGGTGGGAACTGAATGTAGTGGAACGGTTGGCTTGCGTTTAACCACGCGAGTCGAAACAAGTCCTTGTCGCCCCAAATGAGATGCAGATCTTCGAGTAATCGAGGCTGGTGCGTCGAGTAGAACATGAGTTTGTCCAGCGCCTTCTTGCTCTTCAGTCGGTTGATCAGCACTTGGCCACTTTCCTGTTCAAACTGGTCCACATACTCGACGCCCGTCAACTGCCACAGCAAACTCGTGTTCGTGAGTTGGAACAACGAGTTCGACGGCTGCCAGTAATCCGGCCAGAAAATCGCGCCCGTTCGCAGGAACTCGGGCTCTTCAAACAGATAGGACGGGTCCTTGGCCGGCAAGTTGTCCGCGTCCAGAAGAAGAATGTTGTCGAAGTTGCTGTAGTAGACGGCGTACGGCTTGACGTGGAAGCCCTTGGCTCGGTTGTCGAAGATCGGTCGCATGCGCACGTTGAAATCGCCCAGTAGCTTGTGGATGATCGGGTTGTCAATCGACATCTCGTCTGGTCGGTACCATAACTCCACGGGCAGCTCACAACCGTGGAGACGCAGCATGCGGATGGTCGCGTACGCCGACGGCAGCACCTTGTCGTACACGATCATAATCACGCCGTTCGTCTGCTTTCGTCGCGCAGATCCCACCGACGGAAGCGCAAGCGACGGCGCCAATGGCGAGTGCTCGTATCTCGTCGAGTGGATCGCGTACTCGGAAAAATTGCGCGCCATCGCGCAGTTATACTGTCCATTGGGCAGCGAATCGCACGTGCTGATCATCATTCGGTACAGATCTCCAGACGTGCGGTTGCGGATGATACAATGGCCGGCCATTTGCGGTCCAATGGGCTCGGAGCAGTTGAGAAAGTCCTTCTCCGGTGGCCGCGTCTGCTGCGGCTCTTTGTCTTCGTCGTCGTCATCTTTCTTGTCCTTGGGCTCCTTGTAACACGACTGGATACGCTTCCAGCCGATGCATTCGAAGTCGTGTTCTGTCCAGAGGCTCGTCACGGGCGTGGGGTCCATGTGGATCCCTTCGTCTTGCGTCATGGTGTTCATCTGGTTGATGTGGATCTTCTTGGCCTTGCCAACGACTGGCGAGCGACCCGTCGTGCGAAGCGCCACGTACACGGCCATGAGCACGAGCAGGATCCATTTCTTGTGACGCACGCGCGTGCGCAGGAACACGAAGGCCGAGTAGAGGAACACGATGATCCGCTGGATGAGCATATCGGATACTCTGCCGCGGTCGTTGGTCTATCGCTGGGTCTATCAAATCCTACCACGCGGCAGTTGGTCTATCGAAGAGGTCTAACCCGGATGATGGCGAAGCAGAGACCGACGAGTAATGACTCGACTGATAGGCGCGAGGGTCTAACTCGGGGGTGAATTTAGACCACAACCTAGGAGAGACGGTGGCAGGGGGATCGATGGACGGATGCGATCACAGGAAGTTCCGGCCACGTTGTGTATGAGGACTCCTGCTTCGCAGACGCGACCGCTCTCGAATTAGAGATAGATGACCGCCGCGACTTAGCGAGTTCTCGTCCGTCCTGCAGGAGGCTGCGCTCCAGTGTACTGTACCAACACGGGGCGCCGTCTGGTACCATCGAGACGTGGAGGGGTTACACGGTTACGTTGCCAACAGCTGGGTGAGCCAATCACCGTGATTCATGAGGCGGTCACACCCATTTTACGTCCCCTACCCCTTGTAATTTGCCTGATCCGCTGGATCACTCACCTAAAAAGGGGTACACTGTACCCTCATAAACATAAACCTGTAGCCATCGGCATTCAACAACCGAATTTGGACACCTGGAATCTAATGCTCGTTGGATCGGCCTCACGCTGCCCTGCGTCCTGTCGTGCTGCTGGGTGTGCTGCTTGGACGTGACGCTGCTGCGGCTGCTGCTGCTCGCTCGTCGTTGGCCACGAACCTCTCGGAAATCGCAGAGGCCGCCGCGCCGAACATCTCCTCTTTCTTGGAGACGCTGTGGTGGGCTCGGATACTCGCACTGGAGACCGTGCGTCGCGAGCGGCTCTTGTCGAAGTTCTTTTGCCGTGCTGCTGCGCTGAGCATGGAGTCTCGGCTTGCTAGCAAGTCACTTGCCTGGCCGCTGCTAGTCAATCGCTGTTGATGAATGAGAGACCGCACGGCTTGGCGAAGCGCCCACACGAAATGCGCGACGTACTGGAACGGAACTGTCCAGCGAGTGTAGAGGTAGACGACGAACGCGAGTAGGAGATACTTGTTCGGGATGACGATGTGGAGCACGCAGCTGATGATGAGGAACATCAGCACCTTGGCGGTGTAGAACGTGTCCTCCCACGAGAACATCATCTCGAGTCCGTGGAAGATGCTCGACCACCACGACATGTTGTTCTGCACCGACTGGAGCGTACGCTTGGTCTCGTGGTCCACTGTGACGTGGGTCATCTTGTTCATCAAGTGGCTGAAGCCAGTGGGCAAGTTGTACTGGCGGAACTGTACTGGCTCGCCGTCGCTTGTGCCGAGGCCTGGAAGCGGCGGCTCCTTCGGTTCGTTCACAGAGAACGAATGCATGTTGAGCTCGAAGTAGTTGCGGAGAGTGAACGCGATCAACGCGAGGTGGATCACGACGGGCACCCACTGCAGCGATAAGCACAACCACACGCTCAGTGCAAAGCACATGAACGAGTGGGTCGGATGCTCCCAATTGAGCGTCGGGATGATCTGCCAGATCACTTCGAGGTACGGCCACAGATCGTCGAGAAGCACCCAAAAGTTGCTGTACAAGTGGGCGGCTTCGAAGTGTGGCCACTCGTACACGTAACGCTGCTCAGACGAAAAATAGGAGCAGAACTCGGCCATGCGCGAGAACTTGTAGTGGAGCAGCACGTGGATGCGTCCGGCTCGAGCGTCGTTGTTGAGCCCCGCGCGATGGAGCTTCTCCGACAGGTTCAAGTCGAGCCACTTGTTGTGGCGACGCTGGTCCATGAGCTGCGACAGCGGAATCGACGCCTCGCCGAGCTTGGTCGGTTGGCTGAGCTGGCCGTAGTTGTACACTTCAAACACGAGCTCCGCTCCGGGCGCGCACACGTTGAACACGAAGGTCTCGTGCCAGCGTGGGTTCAGCGTACGCGACTTCTTCTTCGTGCACTTGATACTCTTGAGATCGTTGCCCCACTCCTGGCCGTGGGACCATTTTCCTGAGAGAATCACTCGCACAAACGGATCGCTCGTGATCGAATCGGTCGACGGCAAGCCGATGGCTTCCACCACCTTGACGTACAACTGGCCAATGTGGACACGGCCGTCGATCACTGGATCCGGCTTGGTCGGGACCTCTGTGGTTGAGTGGCCCGACCACTCCAACGACGCGAAGTGCTCGTCCACTGCAGCGTAGCAAGTGTTGCATACACGCATAGGCTAGTAGATCACAATCAAAAATCCATCAATCACTACACCGAAAAATGAATCAGGCACGTGTCCACTGCCACATACGAAAGGATCCGTTGCTGAGATGCGGCGCTTGTGGGGCGAGCAGTTGTGGCAGATCACATTACCACAACGGCGGCAGTGATGCTATTATGCATCAATCATCCGACACATCGATTAGTGATTGATGACTTCTTCACAGCGCAGTGATTGATGTTCTTCTTCCTCTCATACCTTGCGCGTGATCATCGTGAAACCCGTATTGCAGAGCATGCAGTTGGAGGTCTCCTCATCGAATACCCACTGGAGCGCGCGCTCTCCGCCGCCGCTACTAGATGTTCCTGTGCTTGCCGTGCTCGTGGCGCTGCGCGTTCGACTCTTGACGCCCGCAGACGGCAGGCTGTCGAACAGCGTCGCCATTTTCCTCGCACCCGCTCGCTAGGTGGCGCGACGAACTGATGTGAGAAGTCAGGAAGCGGAAGCCATTGATGTTTTTTTTATAGTAATAGACATCAATCAGTCAGTTTATACCAACAATGGTCAAATTTTAAATGAATAATTCATTTTTGCAATTAAATAACTGTTTTAGACACAAAAGTGAGAATATACTACGAAAATAGCCTCTGTGATCGGACACAGCACCACGTCATCACACTGTGGAGACTTGGAAACAACCGAGGAGGTGTCATTCGTTGCTCTTCTGCCTGGCATTCAACACCGGACAAACGCATCCGCACACGCGAACGAAAGATCTGCGTGAAGCCATGCCTCCCAAGACGCAGGACCAGTCGTCACTCCGCCAGCGCAAGCAGCAGGAGCCAGTGGAGACTGCCCATGCGAGTCTAACCAAGTTAGACGCTGAGAAAGTACGCGCAGACGCCGATGAAGGCCAGGACTGGAGCTCGATCTTGCTGCTGCTGCTGCTGTACACGCTGCAGGGCATCCCCATGGGTTTGTCAGCGAGTATCCCGTTCATCCTGCAAGAGAAAGTGGGCTACGCCGACCAGGCAACGTTCAGTTTGGTGTCGTGGCCGTTCAGTCTGAAGCTGCTGTGGGCGCCGGTTGTCGACTCGATCTACAGCCGACGCTTCGGCCGCCGCAAGTCGTGGCTCATTCCAGTGCAGTTTGCGTGTGCGGGACTCATGATCGGCGGAAGCTACTACATCAGCGAATTGCTCGGTGAAGGCGAAGGCCAGAAGCCGCACGTCGTGTACCTCACGATCTTCTTCTTCGTACTCTACTTCATGATGGCGACGCAAGACATCGCGGTGGATGGATGGGCGCTGACTATGCTTTCCGAGAAGCAGGTCGGCCACGCGTCTACGTGCAACACGGTGGGCCAGACGCTCGGCTACTTCGTGGCGTACGTCGGCTTCCTCGCGCTTCACGACCCAGCGACCTGCAACTCGTACTTCCGCAGCACTCCTCAGCCAGACGGCATGATCTCGCTGGCGGGCTTCATGAGCTTCTGGGGATGGGTGATGTTCTTCACGACGCTGGCCGTTGGATTGTTCAAGAAGGAACGACGTGAAGTGACGGAGGAGAAGCTCTCGATCTTGGCGACGTACAAGCAACTGGTCTCCGTCATTCGTCTGCCAGCCGTGATCTCGCTGTCGATTGTCCTGCTCACGGGCAAGATCGGCTTCGCTGCGGCCGAAAGCGTCGCGTCGCTCAAGCTCGTCGAGTACGGACTCAAGAAGGAGAAGCTCGCGCTGCTCACGCCAATTCTCGTGCCGCTGGGAATCATCATCCCCGTGTTCTTGGGCCGCCACATTAAGCCAGATCAGCCGCTCAACTTGTTCCTGTGGGGCTACCCGTTCCGTCTCGCCATTGGCTTCTTGTACGCGGCCATCGTCTACGTCACGCCCATGGTCATGGCCCACGATGAGAGCACCCACTTCTACTACTACGCGTTCATCCTGTTCTGCGGAGCGCTTCACGAGCTCGCGGCGAACATGATGTACGTCCCACAGGTACGTTCCTCTCTCTGCATCTCTTGTCAGCCTTTCATTCACCCACGACACAAAGGCTCACGATGATATTACTGTGTTTATAGATGGCGTTCTCGGCTCGGATCAGCGACCCGTCCATTGGTGGCACCTACATGACGTTCCTTAACACCATCAGCAACTTGGGAACCAAGGTACAGAGAGGATTCTTCTCTCCACTGTCCACACAAACCCATGCTAACCCTTCCTTGATTCTCCCTTGTAGTGGCCAAACTCGCTGAGTCTCGCTGTCGTGGACTACCTCACCACTCGCGAGTGTCTGGGCGGTGCCAACCACGACGAGATCATCGCGATCGGCTCGCACACGTGCTCGAACGTGGACGAACGCACGGCCTGCACGAGTGCCGGTGGTGAATGCCTCATCGTGCGTGATGGCTTCTACATCGAGATCGGAATCTGCGCGGTGCTGGGCGTGCTCTGGTTCATCTTCTTCTTCCGCCGTATCCAGTACCTGCAGAACCTCACGCTCGACAAGTGGCGTGTGGGCGGCACGGCGGATTGATAGCAGCGGAGAGAGATACTTCTAGCGACCCTCCTCCACCTACAGCAATACAGTACACACTTATCTGATCCAAATAATCATATTGTACCACTCAGTTGCGCCACAGTCCACAACGGCTTTCAACTTAGCACCACCCAGTGACGCATCACGATATCGCGGACGTTCGCTGAAGGCGATTTCTGAAAACGTCTCGAGGTGTGAAGTCCACACACGGTTTGAGCTTGGCTTGCTTGGACTCGAGATGGGCCGACTCCAGCGCTTGTCGGAACGACTCGAGCTGTTCTTCGAGCTCTTCATCTTCGTCGTCTTCGAATTCAGACTCTGGAAACACCGCGCTGAGGTTCTGTTGTGCCAGCAGCATCTTCTCTTGCAGCTCCGCTGCACTCAAAGGTGCCTTCACGTTTCCATCAGCATCGGCGTCGGCGTCAGCGTCGTCGTCATCGTTCGAATGCGAGTTGGACGTCTTCTTCTTGCTCTTCTTCTTCTTTTTCTTCTTCTTGCACCCAGAACTTGCTGTGGAATCGGCAATGCCACCATCTATACTGGATCCTTGGCTTTTTGTCGCTCGTGACTTCTTCGGCTTGCCACTGTCCCCATTGATGAAGTTCACGAGCTCGTCGACGCTCGGTTGGTCGAACTCGACTAGCTGATAGTCCTCCGTGGAGAGTTCGTGCTCCAGCGAGTTGAACAGCGTCAAGTCGACGCCTGAGATCCCTGAACGAAGTTCCATGCCTAGTTCACGAATACATTAATCAGCGAACGTGTTCCGTCCATCAATGCGCGAGAATTGATACCGTACCTGGTCCGTCTTCCAAGCCAAACTTTTGTCGAATCTCTTGGGCAGCATCACTCGCAGACATGATCTGAGCGATGGAGCGGCACGTGATGTCCACGAGAGGCTGGATATCCAAATTGGACGCCACCTACAAAAACACACGAAAATCAGCGTCAGATCATCTACAATACCCATGCTTCACGACAGAGCGCGGCTCACTCACCTTGGCGAGATCACAGAGGATCTTCGAGTCAAGTTGGTAGAACAGGCTGTCGAACTCGTCCATCGCACTGTCATCTTCCTCGATTTCCTGTTTGTGGAGACAACTGATACAATTCACACAATCAATCAGCATTCGCCCGTGGCATCCATCAATCACTCGGCATTTGCCAGCATCAAACGCACCGGCAGTAGTACAACGCAAGCTCGACGCTGGAGCTGGGCACGTCGTTGATGGGGATCGTGTGCTGGCGGATGGTCGACTTCTTGACGCGGCCGCCGCCGTCGTCTTGCACGAGCATCCACATCATCGACGACATCATCGCCTCCTCGGGCGTCACGTCGAACACCGTGCCGTCCGACGCGCACAGCAGCTGCACCTTGCAATACCGCCGCTCTTCCTTCTCTTTCCTCGCCACAGACGTCGTCATAATGCCGTCTCCAGACATCGTCACGCCTACTCCCGCGTCAGTCGCCACAGTCGCCGGTCGCGAGCGGATGTCCGTCACGCGGATGTTGGCGCGGATCGCGCGCTCCATCATCTTCACCATACTCTTGCTGTGCATCACTGGCCGACTCATAGTGCCAGCGACAGAGACGCTCTCGTCGCCAGGAAGACGCATGGGAGGTTGGTGTTTCCGACTCGATTTGTGCGGCTAAAATCACGTTTTGAACGGGAAAAACAGCACTACGCGATGCGTCTCAATGCGCTTGACACGTGGAGAGCTGCGTGGTGTCGTGGATGTGCTTGTAGATGGCGATGGGGGCTCCGAATGCGCTTGCCTTCCGCTGTCCTCGTCGTCAATGGCGTCGCCTTTCGTCGCTTGGCGTGCTTTGCTTGGGTTTCGTTAGACTCGCGCAACCGGCGGCAGGCAGCGTGTCCTGGTCAAACCAAGAGCGAGCGATGCGCCACGGTGCACGTTTGTGCCCTAGCCCTGGTTGGATCAATAGAGGTGATTGGCTGGAAATACGCCTACTGCAACGAGCCGGGTTTTTTCTGCGAACTTATCGAAATTTATCTTCGGTCGTGGAAAGCAAACCAACAAAATAGATTGCAATCCGAAACCCTAATGAGACGAATTTTTTAGTCGGGTTTTATCTTAGATTGATTTTTTAAAATCAATCTAAGATAAAACCCGACTAAAATTTTTTAAAAGAGAAGCGGCAAAACAAGAAAACGAAACCCAGAAGTTAGATTGATCGATCGTTACCCGCAAGCATGGTTTCACCAATCGAAGACTCGAAGAGATCGATCGTCAATGCTCAGAGCACCTTGACGACCACCTTTCCGACAGCACGGCGCGAGGCCACACGCGAGAGACCTTCTAAGAGCTTGTCGAATGGCACCACCGAGTCGATGACCGTCTTGAGCTTGCCTTCGTCGAAGAGCTGACTGATGGCATCAAGATCGATCATCGTCGGGTACACGACGATGCCGCCGTGGTTGGTCGCTCCAAACTTGGCGGGGATCGCGTCGGTCACACCGAGCAGCGTGACGTACTGTCCCGTGTTTTTCTTGAGCACGGTCTGCGCGTCACCGTTCCAGGCGTTTGGTTCGAATCCACAGTCGTAGACGATGTCGATGGAGTGTAGTGCTACCTCATCAACCCACTTCTGCGAGCGGTAGTCGATGACCTGGTCGGCACCGAGGGACGTGAGCAAGTCCGCCTTATCGGCACTGGCTGTCGCGATGACGAAGGCCCCAGTGAGCTTGGCAAGCTGCACGGCGAAGACACCGGTGCCGCTGCTTCCACCGAGGATCAGGACGCGCTTTCCATTGCCGTCAAGCAGCTTGGTGTGCTTGTACAGCGCCTGGTAGCTCGTGAGCGCGACGAGAGGCACGCTGGCCGCTTCGTCAAAGCTCAGTGAGGAGGGCTTGCGTGCGACGTACTGTTGGTCGACATCAAGGTACTCAGCGACCGTACCGCACTCAGTGAACGCCGTCATGGCGTACACTTCGTCTCCGAGGTTGAAGCGTGGCTGCACACCACCACCCTTCTGGACGATGGTGCCGGCGACGTCGAAGCCAACTCGGTACGGCTTGTCCTTGCTGGGTGAGCCACCCGTCACCATCTCCCCCATACCCTCGGCGAGGATGTAGTCAGCCGGGTTCAACGCCGCGCTGTGGACCTTAATGCGCACTTGTTGCCAGGAGAGCGGGACGTTGGCAACCTCACGGATCTTGAGCGTTTCATCCACTTTGCCATAGCTTTCGTAGGTGTAGGCCTTGTACGTTGCTGGGACGGTTCCTGACGTGGTGGCCATTATTGGTGAAGTTGGTCTTGGTTTGGTGGTGGAGAGGACGGAAATTCGTGAATGACACTTGAGTCGAAGAAAGTATTCGACGCCTGATAGCACCAGCGACGAAGCTGCCACCACACCCAATGCAGTCGCCTATGGGAGCCGCTGGTGGAGGTTTAGTGTTTTGCTGTGTTGTATTGTATTTCCCTCGTCGAGAGATCGCGTGAACGTCGACAGGCTTCATTGTGCTATCGAAGCCAAGCCAACGTGGTTTGCGTACGCTATCAGCGAAGATCGACTGTGGATGCATGAACACGCCAACGTGGGTCTCTCAGTCGATCTTGAAGGCCACGACGGATTGCGGAATGTCGGACCTGACGTTCACTTTCAAACTTTCAACACACATTCCTCAGTGTGATGATTCGAACTTTGTCCGCAATCAAATATAGCAATACATTTACCAAGTATAATACGAGAAAGTACAGCAAATGGCGATGGAGACTGTTTATGGTGGGCGAAAATGTCCACCACGGATTGAGTGAAGGAAAATGTGAGCAGATCAGCGCGATTGCGTTCGATTCGATTGCAGAATCTGACAAGCAATGTGTCGTGTAGCCCACCGAAGCATAATCCCTGTAAGAACCCCTTCAGTACACTTGTTGTCCTTGCTCATACGAGAATTGGATAGTAAACAAATTGCATCTTACCAAAAATGCCTTCACGTTTCTCGAAGTAGCTTGTGAGGGAATGCATTCCACGTGTTGTTACGAAAACGTCGAGCTACTACGAAGTATGACTGCAGGTTATCCTGAACGGATAGGAGGATCCTGATACCAGGCTCCTTGTCGATTGATCAATCGCAAACGCGCTGTGAACTTCATTGAGGCATGAATGAAGGCCACAGCCTTCAGTGTATTCCATACACCAAAGATCGTATGTCAGTTTGGGAGTTTACCAACGACTATTCAAGCAAGGACGTACAGTAAACGATGCGCTAGTGAGCACAACGCAGAGTGTAGAAACAGATCACAAAATTGCATTGAATTGCGCTGTCGAGAGCCACTATCCATCGTGGCTCATCACTCAACTAATAGATACGATGGCTATCACAAATATGTGGCTAATACCGGCGCCTTACAAGGCGTGGCAATCACGCTTCTTCGCCGCCGCTGGCGTACCGGCCGAAGGCACAACCTGCTTTGGTGACTGAGGGGCTGGCACTGGAGCAGGAGCAGGCGTGGTCGCTGGCGTCGCGGCAGGAGTGGCCGCAGGAGGCGCAGGCGTAGCGGCAGGAGCAGCTGGGGTGGTCTTGGCTGGCGTTGGGGCAGGCGTAGGAGCTTGCGTTGGGGCTGGAGTCACCACCGCCTCCTCGTTCGAGGCAGGTTCAACTGGGAGGACATCTTCCTCGTTCTGCGCCTCGCCGTCGCATCCTTCGCTCGCGCCTGTGCCGAAGTCCTGCGTCCAGAAGCTCTTGTAGGTGCCTTGGGCGTTGTAGCCGTAGCCCATGCCGAAGAACTTGTAGTCCTTGTTGAGGAGGTTCTTGCGGTGGCCATCCGAGTTCATCCACGAGTCCATGACCGACGCGACGTCCACCTGGCCAGCCGCCACGTTCTCGGCAACAGCGCTCCAGACGAAGCCCTGCGCCGTCACGCGCTTGCCGACGGTCGAGCCGTCCGAGCCCGTGTGGGTCATCAGGTTGTTCTTGGCCTGGTCCTCCGAGTGGAGCTGCGCCGCCTTCTGGAGCTTCTTGTTGTAGCAGAGCTTGCCGACGCCCGACTTGGTACGCTCTTCGTTCACACGCTGAAGCATCGCCGTGTAGAAGTCCGAGGCAGAGGCCTGCGCTTCCAGGGCGCGTCCACGCAGACGCTGAGCATCAGCGGCGCCCATGGAGCTGCTTAGGATCGCCACGAAGGCCGCCACGCACACGAAGACTCGCTGTCCGAACATCATTGAGTGATTGATTGTTGGTGTTTAGTTGGAATGCTGTGTGTGATGCTGTAGGCAAAACTGAGAATGAGAAGGAGAGCTGAACGACAGAAACGAGGAAGAGGAGGCACGGCGGGAGTGAAGTGGTCTATCCGATAGACCGCATGACTCCAAAACAGTTCCACAACCCAAGAAAGAGAGAGAGCTGCACGATGTCTGGACGCAGTTGGTTCCATGTGGTACACCAGATCCTCCCTCTTGAGACTTTAGACCGCAGTGCCTGTTCACAGTCGGCAACTGGTGCCCTCTCTGCCTGGAGCTCAATGCGTCGACGCCGCCAGCTGGCTCCGGGGATCTCATGGATTTTGTGGTCTAAAGAGGCACTAGGAGAGGTCTTTGAACAGCTGACTCGAGGGCAAAATCCCATATATTGCGGTCACAGGCCAAACCTAAAATCAGCTGACTATCGAGAACCCCTCGCCAAACTGGAACAATCAACAACAGCAAATTCCGATCAACAAAAATGTCCTGGGGCGCGGAACATCTTGACGACAGAACGCGCTTTCCACGAGAACAGGATTGCGATTGCTCATTTTTATCCCGTGATTTGGATGAATGAATCGGAGTCCACCAGGTTAGACCTGTTCCGGCTGGTCACACGGATCCGCAGCAGAGCTGTTGGTCCACGCAGAACCAATTATTGTCAGGAAGTATTGCCCAATAAATTGGCCGCAATGCAGCGAGAAGCTTTCAACTTTCGAACATGAGCACCAAGTCATGCGTGATCTGATCGTACTACGTTGTCCACTGTGGCGAGGAAGGAATCCATGCCAAACTTCTAACTTCATCTCATTGTCCTTCGTCGTCGCCTTCGCTCAATCGTGAGGCACACTGGTGCCCTCATCAACAAATTGCTAGCTGCCCTTCAATACTCAACACTTGCCAGCGTCGTCATGTTCGGCTGTGTTCACGGCTGTTTGCATGTGACGCTCTCTCTCATTCTAACTTGGATTTGCCTCGCCGCCATCCTGTCGACGCACGTGTTCGCCTGGTAATCCTTACGATCAGATGGAAGCCACGATATTGGCGACGTCACGGGCAGTCGACTCGGCTGCTCGTTGAAGCGCGTCGCTTGGCTCATGACCAAGCAAGACAACTGGTCCACGAGCCCGAGTCTAGTGCACCCAACTGTACTGACTTACTGGCCACTCGGAAGCCAAAGACGCATCTTTGAAAGTTCCATGGACATTCGGCGTTGGCTGCTTTGGTATCCGTAAGATTTCTGCCGAGACGACGGCGCAGATGAGGAGTCGCTACTGTACTGTGCGTGCCAGTGTGCGATGTGGTGGTTGGGTTCGCTGGGTGCACATCGCTGATCAAGTCAGCGCCTCGCTGGACAAAAGGACGCTGCATTTTCACTGACCACCATGCCCAAAAAGCGTCTGCATGTGGTCACCCCTGGTGACTGCGTGCCCAAGTTGAAGCTGTATTCCGATACACGACACTGTACGGTAAGGCAAGTACAACAGACAGGTCAGAGGTCGGCACCCTGGATATCGTACACGCCTGGTATCTTGGTGCCTCCGTTGGCTTTGCTTGCATCTTTTGCCATTGGTGCTGATGACCGTGTCCATGAGGAATGCAGATTCGATTGCTTACGAGTGAGTACAGTAGCACGAGGACTCCTCGTCAGTACATGGCATGCTCAATGTACTGCCTCGAAGCAGTACTCTCAAGTGTGCCCGGCCGCACTCATTGCCGTCGTTGACCGCTGTACACCAAGCACGTTGGACTATTCAACTTATGAGTGTCCTTGCTAGCTTCCCAGCCTACACTAGACCAAAGACCAAGGCGTCCATTACTATCTGTGCTCGCAGCTCGCATGGATCGACGGAGCAGCGCGCTTCAACTTGTTGGCCTCTGGTCGTTCAACTTGCGAACCTGAAGCGACACGTGCGTCATCACTGAGCTGGGCCATGCAATGGATTGTCCAAACGTCAACGGCAACGACGTGCCGCGCCACACCGTTTCTCACGAGGCGTGATCCGCACGGCTTTGAGAAACCACGCCACACCTCGCTGCATCGCCAACCATCTCGTGTGCATGTATGTAGCCTTCAACGCTTTCGGCTTCGAGTCCTATCTTTTTCCATGGGCATCGTACTGCATGCATGCGACGCTTCTCATCTTGTACGTCAACGCTTGCGTGCTTGCGAGCGCACACTCAAGCAGAGCACGATTGCAATGCGTGCAATGATCTGGAGCGAGGGGCTTAAGATGAGCTGCTCTCATGGATCAGATCGAAGCCAACAAAAGCTGCGACGGAATGCGCTTCTCACGAGGAGACCCTTGTCGCTGAAGGGCGATTTGGGACTTGAGAAAGAAGCATCGCTACTGCCACCTGCGCCACGCGACGGTGGCCTTCGTTACATGGACTGGAAGCCGCGCCCCCAAATCAAGTCCATGATAAGGAACATGAACATGATCATGAGCAATCCTTAGTGTTGTCAAAGTGATAATTGGACATTACTAAGTACTACAACGACTCTAACGTGGTGGTAACAAACAAGTGAGCGACTTCAATCGTCGCTCGAGATTCACATCTGGTAGTGCGCTAATGCACGATCTCTAAGCGTCACAGGCTTCCGTGGAGCCCGTGCCAAAGTCCTGGGTCCAGTAGTGCTTGTACGTGCTGGTCGCACTGTACGCGTAGCCCATGCCAAAGAACTTGTAGTTGCCGAGGATGTTGGCCTTGTGGCCGCTGGAGGTCATCCACGAAGCCATGACGGCCGTGACATCCACTTGACCAGCGGCGACGTTCTCAGCAATGGAGTTCCACACAAACTTCTGCGCGTCGATGCGGTTCTGCATGGTGGATCCGTTGGATCCCGTGTGGCTCATGAAGTTGTTCTTGGCCTGGTCATCGGAGTGGAGCTGGGCAGCCGTCTGGAGCTTCTTGTTCATACAGTACGGCGCCAAACCAACCTTCGCACGCTCAGCGTTGACGGCAGCGAGAAGCTGCTTCTGGATCGTGTCGGTCGTCGTCTGCTGGACAGGCGTCGTCGGCGCTGGAGTAGGAGCCTTGGTCGTAGGAGCTGGCGTAGGGGCCACAGTCACTGGTGCCGCCGTAGGAGCCTTGGTGGTTGGAGCCGGCGTTTGGGTCGTAGGAGCAGGAGTCGGAGCCTTGGTGGTGACAACTGGCATGACGGTCGTTGGAGCTGGCGTTGGAGCCTTGGTCGTCGGCACTGGCGTAGGGGCAGGGGTAGGAGCCTTGGTAGTAGGAGCTGGAGTAGGTGCTGGCGTAGGGGCCTTGGGGGTAGGTGCAGGAGTAGGAGCCGTGGTCGTGGCCTGTTGCTGGGTGGTATCAGCGGCCGCTGGCGCGCAGCTTTCCGTGCTGCCAGTGCCGAAGTCCTGCGTCCAGTAGTGCTTGTACGTGCTCGAGGCGCTGTACGCGTAGCCCGTGCCGAAGAACTTGAAGTTCTTGCTGAGGATATTGGCCTTGTGGCCCTCCGATCCCATCCACGACGTCATGACGGACGTGACGTCCACCTGACCAGCAGCGACGTTCTCTCCGATCGAGGTCCACACGAACTTCTGCGCGTTGATACGCGTCTGCATGGTGGATCCGCTGGATCCCGTGTGGCTCATGAAGTTGTTCTTGGCCTGGTCGTCCGAGTGGAGCTGGGCCGCCGTCTGCAGCTTGGTGTTGGTACACAGTGCCGTGAGGTTGAGCTTGGCACGCTCGGCGTTGACGGCGTTGAGCATGAGCTGCTGGAAATTGCTGGGCACGGCGGCCTCGATAGCTCCCGACAGAGCGGCCACGACAAACGCTGCGATGGTCAGAGTCTTCATTGCTGGTTTGGGATGTGAAGTGTGTTGAAGAGCGCGTTTCCAGAAGTGAGGGATTGAGGACGAAGCGTGCAGGGATTCTACAGTACTGGACAGACCAAGCAAGCCAACAACAGCAACACGCATGTCCAACATACAACATCCGCACCGAGCCGGATTTCCACAACGAGACGATACACAAACGCAGAGGAGCTCCTCGACATTCGTCTCAGCCAGCTGGTGATTTCTACCACATGTGAGTCTCGCATGACGGCGGACAAGCGTGTTGACGGCTTCTCGCAGAAAACAAAGGCAGACCAGATACCTTTATAACATAATAACCGCCTTGAAGCAAGATCTAGCATGTAAGCACTACGGATACATAGCTGTTTCAATGCGGATGTGATATCTAATATATCCCATCAACAAAGCTGCTATGATTGAGCTGCCCACATGGTCTGACCCACCTGTGCTGTGCAAATTCCTATGTGGAAGCAGGTCAAGCACAGCTTTACTGCCCTGCAGCCTGCCTCGCTGCTGCTGTTGACGCTTCCTATTTCAAAAAGACAGCATGAGAATCTAGGCTTTTTGCTGTCCGCTATTGATAGGCTGCCGTCGAGATTCCAGTAGTTGCCGGTGCTGAGTTTCCTCCGTGCATTGGAAAGTCTCCGCTATTTATTGGGATAGTGTCCGGACTCAGGCTATCGTGTGAGGCTGTATGAACCGTACGCAAGTCCATTCCTAGTCTACTTTACCGTAAACACTGCACATACTTGCTGTCAAGTACGGTACTCGCTTTGAGCAACGATGCTGTCGCAGTCAGGCTTTTGCGGTCAACGTGTCGGCAGCGTGCGTGCCTCTCCAGCTGCTGATGCCCAGTGCTTTGCACGCCAGTCGATGTGACTGACTTCAATTGCTGGACAGTAGCGAAATCACTTCAAGCGTGAGTCATCCACCACGGTCTCCGATACGTTGAGGCATCTGCGGACAAGGAACTTCTACTGGTTTGTAGTTGAGTGACGACATTACCAGTAAGTGTCGCGGATTGCTCTCGGATCTCGAGCTGTCAGACCAGTGGCACTTGTTCGGAAGTGAAGCTCCGTGGCCACTCAAAGATGACGACAACAACGCGAGACAACGCGAGCAACATCCAATTGTGCCCCTTGGTCTTGTGGTGGCGAAGAGCTTTGTCATGGCTGTGTTCTACTGTAGCCTTCCATCATTGAGTGTCGATCGGATTAGATGAAGGTCTCATCTACTCCGAGCGTCCTTTCGCCCTGGAGGCAAGGGCCCTAGCGTTCGACGTGGCCCATGAATGCAAGCTCCTCGTTGGCTCGTGAGCCACAAAAGGAGCTTAAGGACTCGGTTGGATCACGCCAGGGATTCACTCGTCACACATCGTGGATGAGACCGTGGTCGCTCTAATTTACACCATGGGGGAGGCCATCTTCCTGACCCTATCACTTAATCTAATCTAATCTATCACTACTACGACGTTGCACAGTGTTTGAACCTCTACGTACAAGAGCGCAGTGAGTCCTCTGCGTAGCCGTCCTTCCAGCGAGCGAAGCGGTCTTTCCGCTGGTTCAAAGCCGACGTGTTATGGCGCTGGATGATCGCAATGATCCCTTCGAGATCGCTCGTTGAATAGAACCGAAGCTCGTTGTCGGAGCTCTTGAGTGCGTTGATCATCGTCGCCGACATGACCGCTTGAGCGTCACTGCCTAGTAGAAAGTTCATCAGAGACTCGCGAACCAAAGCCGACAGCGTCGACAACTCGACCGAGGCCTCGTTGTAGTCACTCGAGTCATCAGGCGTGCTGTCAGTGGCCACAGTCTGCGTCGAGGACGACGACTTGTCGGTCGCCTCACGGGCTTCAATACCCGTGATATTACCAGACGTGGCTGTCGGCAGCGGCGATGACGTTGTCGTGGTGCTGACGCTTCCTCTGTCTCCACCACTTGGGGAGACTGCGTCTGATACAGCCGCCCAACTCGCGCCGATCGCTCGCGCCTGGACGAACTCTTTCACGTGGCTCACGCGCGCGTACACACCTGGGATGTTCTCGAGACCGCAGCTCGTGCCTGCGCTGACAACGCCCACGAGCACGTTCTTACCATCGCGGGATTCGATGAGGGGGCTTCCTGAGTCGCCTGTACACGCGTCCTTGCCCTTTTCACCACCGGCACAAAGCATACTGTCGTCCACTTCACTACCGTACACTCCAGCGCATGCCGCCGCTGACCACAGCGGCACTGTCACCGCCCGAACGGTCGCTGACAAGCCGCTGGTCGCACTCGCCATGCCGTAGCCGTACATCGTCGCAGACTCTCGCTGCAGAAAGTCGGCCGTATCATCCAGCAGCACAGGCGTCACGGCGGACGGATACTCGAGCTCCAAGATCGCGACGTCGTACGAGAACTTGTGTGGCGTGCCGTACAGCGTGTGGGTCTTGGTCTTGTCCTTGATCACCGCGATGACCTCGCCGTCGACGCCACTGGACTCGTACGCGCCAATGGACACGAAGCTCGCGGGGCCGTCGATCACACAGTGAGCCGCCGTCAGCACAGTGGACGGTCCGATGAGCGAGCCGCCGCAAAAGTTCTGTCCGTCTTTGGTTGTTCGCAGGCCCGCGATGAACTGCAGATCGGAGGTCAGGCTCACAATTGGCGTACCGGTCCCCATGCGGCTTCGACCCGCACCCCCACTCCACGACGTTCCGGATACGTAGGCGTTGATGAACGTCGCCGAGTTGGCCACACGCACGTACACTTCCTCTGAGCTATCAGCCAGCGAACGGCGGTTGCTTGTAGTGTTACTGGTTGACTGTGCGACGGACAAGCCGACCAGAGCCACGTTCAAGACCTCACACAGCTTGATCAGAGCCGCTCCAGCAGCGGCAGTGGACTGTTCGACCACTTTGGCGATTGACGAATCGCCCACAAAGTCTTTTGGTGAGAATTTCGAGCCGGCAGCCGCCACTGGAATCCCGCAGATCGCTTCGCCGGTCTTGTACTTGTTGCCCTGCGAGTTGCGGCATCCGTCAGCGTTGGTGTTCCACGACGTGGCTGAAAGCTCGCACTCGTCATTATCGGAGACCTGGATGCGAGCGTAGCTGCTGTTGGTCATCGCAGAGCCGTCGTCGAGTTTGATCGGAGCAAACGTCACTGCGGTTTCCAACTCCATCACTGCCGTATCGAACGACGCGTCACCTGGAGTGTATCTTGAGTGCTTCGCGACGTGGGCTGGAATGATCTTGACGATCTGGCGGCGCGCTGGGTCAGAGTCGTAGAACATCACGCCGTTGACTGTGGGCTGTGCGTCCAGACACGAGGCAGTCGTCAGCACAAACTTGGGCGCGATCAGCACTGCCTGGCACGGTAGTTTCCGGTCCGCCGAGTCCACGAACGTCGCAAGATAGGACGGGTACTTGGCCAGCTTGCTGAAAACATCGTCGTCGTCGTACGTGATGCTCTGGGTCGTTGCAAAGTCCAGGAACTCGCGGTGGACATCGGCGGCGAGACGAATGAATCCTTGCTTGGCACCCTTCGCGTTCAGCCACATGCCCGAGGGGGTCTTGTTGGGGATCGACAACCCCACGAGCTCGTTGTTGTACAGCAAAACCGCTGCTGTTCCAACGTCCAATGTCTTCGCACCAGTCGTCGATGACATCGAGATATCTCCTCCATTAGCTGTAGTGCTGCTGGCCTGAGTAGTAGTACTAGGCTTCTGGGATACCGCAGGAGTCGAGCCGTGGTCGTTGCCGTTCTGCAACGCGAGAAGTCGTCGATGCGAAGATTGCCGGCTTCCTCCCAAAGCAGGCGACGGTACCCAAAGGGCGGCGTTGGAGAGTGATGTTGATGCCACAGTTTGATTCAACTTGCCCACGCAGAGCTCGGTGATCTCGGCGCTGGTATCTTCTCGTGGGACTTTGTATCCACACATTGGTTCCACGAAGAACGTGAGCTTGGTCTGAGGTGCGGGTAACTCGTTCGCGACTCCTCCTTCGATGCCTGTGACAGTGAACGCCTTGGTGTCGAGCACGCTGGAAACATCCAACGAACTGAGAAGCTGGAACTCAAAGTCGGTGTTGCGTTTGGACGTGACGATGGGCACGACCGACGCCTTCAGGTCTCGCTCCAGCTCAAGCACCACCAAGTTGTAGCTGTCGTTCTTGTAGTAATCCGACTCGAACTGGAGGCTCTTGACTTTTACGACGTCTCCGTTGGACACGACAGCCCGTAGTTCCACGGTCGGATCTCGTACTCGTTGTCTGCCTCGTCCAGAGAGGAGCTGCGTGGACGTCACGACAAACCGAGGCGCGATGGGGACGACCACGCCGTCCACGAGACCGTCTTGATACTGAGCCGTCCCCTGTATCGACGACGTGAGGGCTCCGACCACCGACGAGTGCTTGAGCCACGCTGGGACGCGACCATGAGTAGGATTTGACACAAGGTCTCCGATATTGGCGCCGACGCCAGCCGAGCCGTCGTCGTGTAGGAACGGAGGCAGTAGGGATGGTGTGGCTGACGACGGACGCCAGCGGCCACTGGAACTTCCAGCGTCGTGGTCGCCGATAGAGACGCTGCTATGGCTGGAGTCTCCGTGCTGTGAGGACGACGAGGACGGCTGGAGGATGTGGCGGAGACCGGTATTGAATGGAGCTGCTGGGATCGAGGGGCTCAGCAGCGCCAGCGCCGCGACAATGCGGATCCAGTAAAGCATTCTGCGCGCCGGACAATTATTGGTTCTCGACCGCGACTGGAGAACTGATCATGCGCAGAGCAAAATCAACGGCCGATGGGGTGGTTGATGTGCGCACGAGTGATTGATTCTTCCCGTTGATCGCCGCCGATCTCGATGATGCTGTTGGTTTTGCAGGACTTGATGGAAGGAAGAGCTCCTCACACAGAACGGAGAGGTGATGCAGGCAGATGTCGCACGATGGTCACTGCTGTCCAGTCTGGAAGAGAGCGAGCGACTGATGATCAGTAGCGATCAATCTGGGATGTTTCGCTCCCGCTTCGATCCTTCACACAAACAGACGTCCTACATTTCCACCTATCAGCATTCTCGAAAGTGTTTGATGTTTTGCTGTTTTAGCCAATGAAATAGTTTAGATTGACTGCCCATCACTCCGGGTCCAATTGTGACTGGCGACTCGCGCCCAGTAATCAAACGAGCGGACGCCGATTGATTGTCGTCGCACAAGTCACAGATAACATCAAACGGTCGGTTGCCTTTCTACTGGAAAGTACAACATCTAACGGCATGGAAGGATAAGTTAGTCTACTGTTGTCAACGGTTTTACGGGCCTAGACACACACGCCCTTGGAGATTCTGCGGGTCGCCGGATCCCACAGCGCCGTGACGCTCACGCCACGATGGAAACGATCTTGGCGGCCGTGTTTGGCGTCGGCATTGTGGCGTTGAAGCACGGTCTTGATGCCGCTGAGGTCGCCACGCGAGAACAAAGTCAGTGAGTTCTGTGGGTCCATGAGCTTCTGCAGCGGACTCTTTGGACTCTCGAGGAACTCGTACGAGTCGCCCATGAGAAACGCCAAAAGCTCGACATGCACTCGATCTTTCAAGCCGGAGCTCAGGTCAACGGACTTGATCGGCGTCTCAAAGCCTGGCTTCTGTGTGTGCGGGCTTGACGAGTTGGTGACCGTACCGTTATCTGGACCTCGAGAGTATGACTCGATATCATCCGAGTCTACAGCGCCGCGTGACTCGTTGGAAGAAGAGCGAGTCGTTTGAGCGGCACTTGGAGTGACTGTTGGAGAACTGCTACTGGAGACGCCCAGGCGATAGCCCACGACGTAGGACTGGACAAACTCGATCAAACTGGAGGCTCGCGCGTAGACACCAGGAACACCGACGAGTCCGCAGCCGTAGCCTGCGCTCACGATACCCACCAAGTAGTCTTGTGCCCCAGAACGCAGCACGAGAGGACCACCAGAGTCTCCCTGGCACGCATCTTGGCCGCTCTCACCACCAGCACAGAGCATACTATCGTCGATATCAGGCAGCGTGGCAGCGCACTGCTTGCGCGAATACAGCGGCAGTTCGAGCGTGTGGACGCTGGATGGTTTATCGAGGTCAGCACTGCTCAACACCCCAAAGCCGTACATCGATGCAGGGGTCTTGGACGCATAGTCGGCCGTCTTGTCCAGTACGACACCGTGCGAACTGGCCGACGTTTCGAGCTCCAACACTGCGGCATCGTACGAGAACTGGAACTTTTTGCCGAATGATTGATGGACGACGATACTGTCGGCCAGCACTGGTAGGACCTCTGTGTGGGACTCACCGGCGACTTCGACATACTTCACGAGAGCGTCGCCCACGCAATGGGCAGCTGTGAGCACGTACGACGACGCGATCAGCGTGCCGCCGCAGAAATTCGGCCCGTCCTTTGTGATTCGCAGACCCACGACGTAGCTCGGGGTCGTCTCTGGTATCAGCTTGTGTGGGGGAGCCTGTACGTTCGTGCGCTGCCCCCAGTTGACGCCACTCACGTAGCCGTTGATGAAGTTGGCGTTGTCCGCGAAGCTCATGAACACGTCGCCGCTGGGCGTGATTTGCTCGTTCGTCGGGGGTTCATCTCCTTGGTTGCTTCCAGACCCACTGTTGTTGCTGTCGACTGGATCATCTCCATCATCAGGCACAGGTCCAAGCTTCGGGTTCTGGGGACCGGACGGGTCGTTGGCTGCGTCATCTTCTTCGTTGCTTACTTCTCGTGGAGGGACGGAAAAGCCTGAAGCCGAGATGACACCGAAGTGGGTTCGACTGATCAAGGGCTGACCCGGAAGGAAGCGTCCGCGACGCATCCTCTGTTTTTCAGCAGATATGCAGACCCCACGCGGTGGCAAGAAGTCTTTCCCGGGCTTGTGCGGCCGCGACGAGTTGTGGTTCGAAGAGTTGCCGCAGTCTAGCAAGATTTGATCCGAAGATCCCAAAATGTCGGGGCCTCCTGATAGGATGGAAATTTCAGGCCGCTGGATCGTCGCGTTCTTGATCCACTCGCTGTACCCGGGGTTGAGAATGACGGGAGTGATATCCAAGACCGGTTCGCTGAGCCCAATCACGGCCACATCGAAGAGGAAGTCGTCTGGCGTCTCGTAGAGAGGACTTGGTACTTGAAGATCAGCACGCACCGCGTATTGTCGAGGGTTTTCGTTTCGTTTCGTGAACTCGGCGGTCGTGAAACCGCCTCGCGTCGTATTCAGACATGACGCCATGGTCAAGATGAAAGACGGAGCAATGAGTAGGCCAGTGCACTGGCCTGTGCACGATCCGTCTTCATCGAAGGTGGGCAGAGTCACCATGTACTCTGCGAAGCTCGCCACGCCCTCCGCGTCTTTGCCGAATTGATCCCTGGCATCCCACGAGATCTCTCCGCCGGTCGTCACATCCAGAAATGTCTTGTGGATCTGGTTACTGAGCCGCGTCACGCTGGACTTCGTCAGATCCTTAGCCGACTGGACGGTGAAACCCACGAGTGCGTTGTCTTCGAGTAGTAACCCCATCTTCCATGCTGGAGGCACCACTTCACTGTCACTCACAAGCTCGATGGCCGCGCAAAGCAGCTCTGGATCACTAACGGAGACCGGCGCGTTGAGCTCTGAGTCGTCGCAGTGCGTGGTGTTCACAAAGCGCGTGTCGCCATCAAGGATCATGACGATTGGACCACTATCAGCAGCATCGACGTCCGACTCCCTGTCACCTTCAATGAGGCTTCCGCTGGTGGATGGACTCTGGCTGGCCGGAAGGTCGACGCGAGTACGGTCGAGGACAGTGTCGAACACGTAAATCTCCGGCCATTCGTGCACAACGTCCAGCTTCGGGGGAAGCAGTAGCAGCTCGTAGATGGCTTCCACTGGCTCGTCGATCTCAAACACGAAGAGATCCGTGTGAGACCGTAGCGCTGCAGCCAACGAGGTCGATTGGTTCGCGTAGAACTCGGCTTCCGAAACGATCTTCGTGATCTGCAATTGTTTGCGTGACGAAGCGATCGTCGCGTACTTGAGCGTCGTCATGTCACCGTCAAACCACAGGCGAGACACGATGAGATGACGAGACGTGACGAAGAAACCCAGCGTCGCGTTTGGCTGAGTAGTGTCGTTTGTAGGCGTCAGAAGCACAGCATTCAACGACTGTTCGTCGAGCCACGCAGGGATGTAGATGTCCGAGCCCGGTGGCTCGAACGGCTCACTCGGCTCAGTTGGTATCTCAACATCTCCTGAAGAGCCACTGGCTGAATGGCTACCGTCGCCGATCAATCTGTGGCCATCACCGACGTCGTCGTGACGGCTGCTGCTTCCAGATTGCGATGGTGGATCCACAGTAGGCGTCGCCGTGATGGTTGATGCTGGCGTCTGCGTTGGTGAGGTCTGCGGTAGGGTCACCCACTGGACGCCAGGGGATTTGCGAAGGAGGTCTCGGATGGTCTCCACAGTGTTCACAGCCATCGTGAGCGGGGCTCCGGCACTCTCCGGATCACACTTGGCCTCGGACGTCCACACTATGCCCCACAGCACCTCACGCTGGAATTTCTTGTCAAATCCGACGAGGAACCCGTCGCTGATGAATGGTTTCTCGTCCACAGCAGCGGTCGTGGTCTCATTATCCAGCCGTCGCGGATTGGACGCCGTCTTACATTCCGTAGCATGACCAGGAGCTTGGTCGACGTCCACACAGAGCCACTCGGTCGTCGTGAGCTTGTTCTTCTTGCCGTGTGGCTGGAGCTGCGCGGCGCACGAGTCGATGGGCACGACGCGACTGGAACTGAACGAATAGGACGCTGAAGACGAGTCAAAAGTCGCCAACGACAGCGCGGCGTCCGCGGCCTTGGCTTCAGTCACCGACTGCTCGTCCTTGGTCGTCTGCAGCATTGCTGGCGCTACTCCTGTGAGTGGCTTGGTGGTCTGAAGCACGACGAACGACGCGCCGTTGAGGATCTCTGGCGACCAGAAGCCCAGAGCCACTGGAAAACTAGCGTCTTCATCGACGCCAGGAACGGTGACTACAAGTGTACGGGCCGCCGTGAGCGAGATGGCATGGAACTCGTGCTGCAGACACTCCGTAGACACGAGCACGAACGTGGGCGTGATGGCAAAACCCAGGCAGGACCCTGCCCTGTTGATCGACCTGGTGGCCATTTTCCCGAGACTGATGACGACTGCCGCCGACGCTGTAGACGCCGTCAACGCTGGTGATGATGACTGCACGCCCTCTCTCGTCTCGGATCGCGTGACTGGGAGTGTGGCGTGGTTGAGGATCGCGGCGCTGGATACGGCGCATCCCGCCACCCAAACACAGAACGATCCCAAGAGGACGCTCAGTGTCCACCGCCGTCCATTTACGAATACCGGAGACCGTCGCACCGCCATACTGTGGCTGTGGTGTGGTGTCCTGGCCACGGTCTCAGTTATTCCACACCGGTGCTTGCTGTGCCGGTTGTGGTCTCGCGAAGGAATCCAAAGCCGTTCTGTTGGCTGCTGTCTCTGTTGGGCTATTTGGCCGTGGAGCCACCGAGGCTGTTCGTCTACGCGTGGCGGGGCGAACCAGATAATGGAGAAGCTTGATGGTTCGGCTCGAGCAACGGCCACCGTCATCCGATCAGCGTGTCGTTGACAGCCTGACAGGCGGAACGCCCGCGAAGACAGGAAGACTCGCTCGCTCAACAGCGCAACCGCGTTTGCTCCCACTGTGCATCCGAATATCGAACACTTTGCGCTGTCACTGTGGATGAGTGGCGGCCGCAATCGTTCACCTCTTGGCAAAGGCAGTGGGATTAGTCAGCCAATGAACGTCAAGAGTAAGGGGGGAAAGGCAACAAGTCGCCACCAACGACTCGAAAAATTGCAAGGAGGAAGCTCGAGGCGCGCGGTGGAAAACGCGAGAGCTCTTCACTTCACAGAGTGGAGTTCGCTCAGAGGAGATCAGCATCAGCGCTGCTGATTGCGGCGGCGACTGGCCATCACCACTCTGACGTCTGAGGGCGCTGGATGAGACCGTGGCAGGCTTGGGATATGTAGGAGGCATTGCCATTGTCAGATGCGGACGTACGGAAGACACGTGCGAATCCATCGAGTGATTGATTCCCTCTTCTTGAAACATGGTTGGATGGATCTATCTGGTGAGCAACGCCTGAGACCGCGAAGGAGCGAAAGAGCGAGAACGTGGCACGGTCTCGGGCCGGTTGCTACAGTGGACTGATGCCACAGCTCTTCTGCTGGCCGATTCTGCTGCAGACTCTGTAGCCCACCCAGGCTGGGCCACTGGCTGGACTCGAGCCAGTGGCTGGGGACTCCACTGTCGACTGCACCAAGCCCACATGCAGGCTGCATGTGATGCAGCAGGCACTGAATGTGTGAGGCCACCGCGTACAGTACAGTGTGGAGTGGGTGATGGATCGGCGTCTAATAGTTTACCTGCTTTACTGTAAGGTACTGAAGTGTCTTTGGTCCTGGTTCCTCAGTAGCCAGGGCATCTCGTGGCTTGAGCGGCTTGCAGCCGTTGGCTTGAGTTGAGCTCTGCTGTCTGGAAGCGGTCTTTGCGTTGACTCAGCGGCGTGGCGTTGTGTTTCGTCAGCACGTTCAGCAGCCCACGCACGTCGCCTGTCGAGAAAAACGTCAGTGCGTTGTGGGGCGACGCGATGGCCTTCAGCAGCGTCGCTGGCACGAGGATGTACGCGTAGTCTCCGATCAGAAACTGCATCAGCGCTGTCTCCGTGACCACCGACAGCGTGTTGTTGGGCAGCGGCGTCCTCACAATCGCGGCTTCAAACACACTCGTGGAAGGCGTCAAAACTGACGTCGACGGCGACGTGGTAGCCATCGCAGGAGAAGACGAAGGAGGGCCAGTCATCTGGCTATTGCGCTCTTCAAGCGGCAGCTCCGGCAGATCTTTTGCCTGGCTGCTACTGCCACTGCTGCTACCCGTGGAAGTCGACGGCGACGCTGACGCTGTGGGTGAAGGGCTCACGCCTGAAGGAGACGGTGACGACGAGGGGACTTTGACAGGAGACTCTGTGTTGCTGCCCAAGTCGGAGATGCTTCCGACCCACGCTGGATCCACGCTGTAGGCGTTGATGAACGACATAATGCTGACTACACGCGTGTACAGCCCTGGCACGCCGGCCACTCCGCAGCCGTAGCCTGCACTCACGACGCCCACGAGTTGTTCTCGTCCGGAAACCGCGTCCGTGATCACCAGTGGACTTCCCGAGTCGCCCGTGCACGCGTCCAGTCCATTCGCAGCCAACGCACAGAGCACAGTGTCGTCAATATTCGGCAGCGTACGCTCACACGTGGCCTTGGACAGCAGCGAGAGCTCGCGAGCGTGCATCGTGGACGACAGGACGTTGCTGTCGGCGCTGTCCACGCCGTAGCCGTACATGGTCGCGAGGTCGCCGTCTGTAAAGTCGCGGGTCGTAGCGAGAGGGATCTTCTCTTCATACGCTGGCACGTACAGCTCCAGGATCGCAGCATCGTTCGAGTATCGAAAGGGAGACTTGTACTGCGGGTGGATACGCGTGCGCTTGGTGTTGACTTGGATTGGCTCGGTATTGAGCCCCGCAGACTCGATGGAGCCAACGGAGACCCAGTTGGCGAGCCCGTCAGTCACACAGTGGGCAGCAGTGAGCACGAACTGGGACGAGATCAAGCTTCCACCGCAGAAATTCTGGCCGTCCTTGGTCATTCGGAGCCCAACGACGTACGGCTTTCGAAGTTTCTGGCTCGCGACGATTCCTGGCCGTTCAGGAAGCTTGGCATCGTACGCTTTGACCAGTGTCGGCAGTCCCCATTGCGGTTTGTCCACGACGGCGTTGATGAAATTGAGAATCGTCGACACTTGCGAGTACGAGCGACGGGTCTTGCAGTCGGAGGTGCCTGGTGGCAGCGAGAAGCCCACGAACAGCACGGTCTCACCGACTCGGTAAAAGAGCCCGTCGGTCCCGCTGCCGCCAGAACTCTGCGCAGACTGTGAGAGCTGAGTCGGGCCGACACAGAGCACGCTGTCGCCTAGTTCGCCACTGCATTCACTAGCGTCAACGACCAGACTGGCACGATCGGAGACTTCATCACTGACCAGATTATGCTCGATGACACGCGACTGGGAAGCTAGTGGCTCACTCCACAGTCTCACGTTGCTCTGTTGGATTTCATCTGACTTGACGAGCTGAACCATCGCGAAATCAAACACGCCTGGTTGAGACGGGGAGTAGGATGGATGGACGATGACTTTGACGACTGCGACGGCTCCTTTGGGTAGACTCGGTGGCGGTAGTGACTCTTCCGTCGGCTGGAAGTCGTCATCTCTGCCTCCGTCATGGTCTTCCGCTTGACTGGCGCTCGCGCTGGTCTCTTCATCTGGTTCAGTCATCTCGATGAGTTCCTCTGTAAGTTGAAGGGGCTTTACGACGACCTTGGAGCTGACGTACTGGGGTCGCTCGTGCACTGCCCACGCGATTTGCACGTCGCCAAGACACGACGCTGTCGTGAGGTAGAACTGTGTCGAGATCATGATGACACCACACGGGATTGCTACAGGAGCGTCAGTCGTCGAGGAGTCGTTGCTGTAAAGTACGATGCGTTCGAGACCCAGACTCTCAGGCTTTTGGGGCGACGACAAGTCTTCTTCCGACCACACCACCGAACCGTTTGTCGCCTCATCGAGATACTTCCTCACACGCGGTGACGACCCGAGAGGCTGATACATTTGCGCGACTTGGCCGGCGACATTGGTGACGCTGGAGCTCCACGCAAGAGCGAATAGCGAGTCGCCCACGATGAGAAACGATGACTGGGACGCCAAGTACGGCTTCGCTCGTGGGTTGGCAGCCCAGTGATCCGAGCTCTGCACGCACAGGAGACCTTCGGCTGTATTAGTAGGACGCGAGGATTGCTGGCACACGGAGCTGTTGACGACTGCGTTGAACGTGAATGCTGCTTCGATGCCCGGCGCGGTTTCGTTTGCTTCGTCGAAGCTGTTGTTGTCAATCGCCACCGTCAGCAACGTCGCGAGATCCACGTTCTCAGGTAGACTGACAGTCGCCAACGGCACGACGACGTGTCCTTCCAGTTCACGTTCGAGTTCGACGACCACGAGCTGCTCGCTCGGCTGGACACCAGGTAGTTGGTCAACAATGAGCCGCTGAATGCGGATAGTTTGATCGGGAAAGTGCGCGTACTCGATCGACTCGAAACCGCGTATCCAACTGGCTCGCGTGAGTAGGAACTGCGGTGCTATCATCACAGCAAAGCCTCCGTCGAGCGCGTTGCGTGGATCAATCAAAAGCTCGGCTTCTTGGCTCAGGAAGGCCTTGTTTTCGGAGAGATTTTGTCGCCACAGGGCCACTGGCTTCTTGGTCGCGACTGGTTCGAGGTCCACGATGGGCTCTTCAGTAGGGCCATACCAATCTTCATCGCCAAATGAAGAGGAAGACGATGAGGAAGAGGAAGATCCTACCAGGGTCTCCATCCACACGTGGTCCTTCAGCGTTTGGTCGATGAACTCACGCACGTTAACGAGCAATGACACCGCCGCGTGGCCGATCGTCGGCGCCGTGGTGTCGTCCGTGACTCCACAATTCACGGTCTCAGGAACAATACCGGAAACCACGACGCGGCCGAGAGCCGAGTGTGTGATGAACCCGTTCTGCTTCGCCAGTTCCGAGCAGAGCTGCTCGCTCTTCCACTTTGCCTCCACGCAAACCAGTCCACCGATGGGCTGCGAGTCGAAATCACCGATGCACGCCGTTCTGGACCGTCGGATCACAGCGTCGGCCTCCTCTACTCCCAAAAACACTGCGAGGGTCTCCTCTGAATCGTCTTCCGGGCTGCTCAGACGCTTGTCGCCTAGCGTATCAAGCACGACTGGAGTTGTGGGTGTGGATATGGGCTCTTGCCACCGTACAACTGCGAAGTTGTAGGCTCTGATACTGTCCTTGGACAGTGGGTGGACGACGACGCTCACGGGATCACGTATCCGCCAATGAGGACGTCCTGGCTCGGCCAAGTCGCCGACCTCGACGTCGCTGCCTTCTGCCATGAACACGGCGACGGAGTTAACTGCAGCCAAGTTGATCTCGATACACGACGCGGTCATTAATGCAGCCGTAGGCGAGACCAAGAGCCCCACGCAGTCTTCATCAGTCACGCGGCTGGTGAATGCCGTCGAGTTCTTGGGCACGACGACCCACGGGAGTCTACTGGGCTGGAGAGAGTTGCCAGTGGTATTGGTGCTGAAACTGGGGGTGCCTTTGAAGGCGCTGCCTTGTGATGGAGACGCCGCCAGTCCCAAGAAGATGAGACGCAAGCACAGCAGACGCATAGTGTCGAGTATACAGAGGTGGTCGCGAAAATCACTGGATAACTCCGGAAATCACTGGATGATTCTGGATGATGCTGGACGATGCTGTGCAGTCGAATCTGGAGATGGATGCGAATACTGATCTGTTGCGCAGTTCGATTCTGTTCTCAGAGTTTGTTCTCCAGCAGACGATTTGGGCTGGAATCGATTGATTGTTCTCGGTCTTCGGTGTGGGTTGCGGTGGTTATCGGCGCTTGGAATCGCCGACGTTCATGAGGTCGAAGGCGACTGTTCTGATGTGTGAATGCGCTCGCGTGGGACTCCAGGGAGCCCTGTTTTCTTCGGCGACGAGAGGCGCTCGCTCATCATTTGTCACTTGAGCGTTCGACGCGAATAGCGTCGGAGCTGGCCACTGGTCAGCTCAGCAGTCACCTGAACATCACAACCCCTATGATTTCCGCCAATGACTGATCTTCATCAGTGATGCTTCGGTGGATGCTGCCAGGATGGATTCATCTAAAACAGTTGTTTGTGCCCAAACTACATGAGATTCTCGAACACCATCACTTATTTAGGTTAGTTAGGCATTGATTTTGCTCCGACCACAAAGATACCCACAAACCAGATGTCGGAACGGCAATCAAACGGAAACTCGCGAGGTTGTCCATCAGTCACCGGACTGATCCTTCCATCACCACGCTGTGCCGGACTGATCGTCCACCAGCTTTGATCTTCCGTCCACGCATCAAGTTGCCTCAGTTGACTTAGTGGTCCAACACATCCGTCCTGAGCAAGATCAGTCACTGATGGACACCAGGCCTTTGATGTGTCGTTCATAAATTAGTGTACATCGGAGCCGCGTTCGAATCCGCGTTGTCTCTATGATCTATCTCTTCGTTCCTCTACTATTCCTACTCTACTGCTTCCATCAGTGGCCGTCCGAGCAGCTCGCTCGACTCAGCAATGCTCGGTCGTCCGACTCCCTTTGTGATGTTTTCGCTGGTCGAACGAATCGGCTCTTGCGTGAGTACAACGCCTTCGCCTTGTGCTGTGCGATGATCTTCATCAGTCCCGTGAGGTCGCCAGTCGAGTAGAACGACAGCGTCCACACTTGGTCCATCTTGGGTGACCAGCCAGAGATGTACTCGTAGTCGCCCACGAGGAACTCCATCACTGCGACCTGTAGTCGACTCGGCGTGTCCTTGGCCATCTCCACTATCGAAAGCTGGTGTTCCATCGAGCCGTTGGCCATGTTGATGATCTCGAACGGCAGATCCGTCATGTTCACCGTCCCACTGCGAAGCACGGGGCTGCCCACGTCCACGCTGGACGCTCGGTCCTCTTCGTCCGCTGATGTACCTGTACTGTTGTTGCCCGTGGGGCTCGCGACACTTGTCACTTTGATTGATGAAGAAGAAGACTTGCCATCAGTCACCCACTTGTTGCCGGCCACGACCTTGTCGATGAAAGACTGCATCTCCGCTACGAACGCGTACACGCCGGGCACACCAGGGGTGCCACAGCCATTGCGGCCACTGCTGACGACGCCCACGAGCAGCGGCTTGCCCTGCACGATCCGCACGAGCGGAGACCCAGAGTCCCCAGTGCACGCGTCGCGAGCCAACTCGCCTCCAGCACAGAACATGCTCTCGTCCAACTCAGGAAACATACTCTTGCACTTGTCGCGGGCAAAGAACGGAAGATCCACGGACCGCAGCACGGCCGAGAGCTCCGTGCTGGTCGCACTGTCGGCGCCATAGCCGTAGAGCGTCATGTACATCGACGGATTGAGCTCCCGCGAGTTGTCGAGCGTGATGGGCTTTGGATACGCCTGGCTTTCGAGCTCCAGCACAGCGACGTCGTACGAATACAGTGACCGCTTGCCGTACAGAGGGTGCGTGATGACGTTGGTGCTCTTGACGGCGATGAGCTCGGCCTCTGCTCCCGCCGAGTCGCGGGAACCAACGGACACAAACTTGGCTCGTTCACCTCCCACACAGTGCGCTGCTGTGAGCACGTAGCTGGGCGCAATGAGGGAGCCACCGCAGTAGTTCTGGCCTTCCCTGTCGAGTCGTAGCCCGACCACAAAGCCCAAGTCCATGTCGGTCGATGGCGTGTCGAACTCGAGCGGACCACCGTAGGAGTCGTTGACGTTAAACGTCCCGAACGTCGCCGCCTTGAACGAGGCCTCCATCATCATGTATTTGCCCGACTCGTAAGGCAGCTCATGCGGGTTGTTCCACGTGTGGTCCACGCTGATCGAGTTGATGAAGTTGATGGTCTCCGGCGTCGCAAGACGCACAACCAGAGACGAGTCGTCGTCATCACCCACGGTCTCATTTAGCGAGCACAGACGAGCTTCCGAGTGGTTTCCGATCTGGATGGTGCTGTCGTGGAGCCCGAGCGAGACGCCGAGCAGGTAGTACGACGCCTCCTTGGGGACTTCCAGCACGCCGTCTCCTGCATCGTGGTTCCACTGTTCGATTGTTGAAAGCTCTGATTCACCGGACTCTTGCGGCAATGGCTCGTCAAACACAAGATCGGCCGGAGAGAGCGACATGAAATCGTCTGGGATTGTTGACTCACTGCCATCTTCCGTTGACTGGAGCGCGCGTAAGTTTGGCATCTCACTGGAAGTCTGCGGTGGCAAGCATATGAGCGACGAGTCGAAGCTGGAGCGGCGCGGCTGCCCAGTGCCGACAGCGTGGATGCTGCCGTCGTTGTTCAGTGTATCACTGCTGGCGAGGATCGTCGGCATGTAGAAAGTCGGACCGGCCAGTTCAATCACCGCCAGGTCGTTGGAGAACTTGGTCGTGTTGGCGAACTGCGGGTGGATCGACACTTTACTAGTCGGGACGACGTCTTCTTGGCTGCGTTTGCCGATGGAACGCTCACCGTGGCCGACGCGTGCAGTGGTGATCGTTCGGTTCGCGACGCATGACGCTGTCGTCAACACATACCGAGGGGCGATGAGCGACCCACCGCAGACCGGCTCGGCTTCGAGTGACTGCGACGTGAAGAGCGACACGTACGACGGCTCTTTCTCGATGGTAACGAGCTGTTTCCTACGTGCATTGTTCTTCTTGCTCTCGATCCATTTCGTGCCGCCGTGGGTGGTCTCATCAATCCACTCGCGGAACGTCGCCAAGTGGGTCGCGGAGTAGAACATACCACCACTGCAGAGACCTTCGCAGTCTGGAAGACCAACGAGCGCCGTCTTATCGTACATCATCATGCCCTGGCCGAACTCAAAGGCAAGCTCACGGCTCGAGAGCTCAGCCGGGACGTAGCACTTGGCGATGCCGTCAGTCGACCCGTACTGACAGGAAGACGGCGAGACACGAATGAGGTTCTCGATCGATCGAGGGTTCTTGGCGAGCGAAGGATTGAAGATGTTGTCGATGGAAACGAGGCTCAGGAGGTCTTCACGGTCGTAGTAGGTTGGTTCGAAGTCTGAAAGAGGCATCGGTGTGAGCATGGCCGCATAGTTCGGGCCGGCCTTTGTTGTTTCGTCTTCCACTTCGACGATCGCAAGGTTCACGCTTGGATTTTCATGAGATGTGGTCGTCTTGATTCTCACGGGATGGCGGTCGTAGTGGCCGCTCTTTTCCGACGACTCGATGAATAGAACCTTCGTATCGTCTGCGTTGCGCACGCAACTCGCGCGCGTGAGGAAGAACCGCGGCGCGATTGGTACTGCGATGCAGCCTTGGAGCTGCTCGGTCTCGTCTTCGGTCGCATGAAGCAGCAACGCGACGCTCTGTTTGAAATCCCCCAACGCCGGAATACTCTCATTGTGGCGGCCTCCGAGGAACGGCTTTGTCTTCTTCTTGTCGCTCTTCCCCGCTGTATCTCGGCCAGATTGGTTCGCATGATGCTCCGACGGGACCATTCGTGTGCTGTTCACGTCGTGAGGGAAAGAGGCCCAACCCGACGTGACGTTCACGTCCGTGGAGCTCACTGACTGCGGTCCATTCGCGAGCTCCTCGATCTGCTGTGTGATGTTGATCGCCGCGTGTGTAGTGTGCTTGGTCGCCGCTTGTGCCCCTCGCACGCGCTGCGCCGACACCAACGCGCACGCCGCCGCCAGCGCCTGGAGAAGCGGCACGACGCCGAGCTTCATGATCGCACGGCCAACGTCTAGTAATACTGTAGGAATGAAGTGAACTGTAGTGAATGCACGCAGACAAGCGAGCAGTCGAAGCACGAGGGAGGGAACTCGGTCGGGGTCTGTCTGTCTGTCACTCAGTCGCACGGTCGTCGATTGACATGGAGCTGCCGAGGCGAAGGGCGTGACTGGTCGGTGGCCCGTCTGCGAACCAGGAAACGGCTGGTCAGCTGTACGTGCATGGCCAGGACGCAATCGGTCAACTTGCTTGGTTATGATTGGGTGATTGATGGATAAGCGGCCATCGGGCGCAGTCATTCAAGGCACTCTAAGCTAAACCATACAAGGTCCAATGCGCACGCGACAGGGCACATCAACGTAATCTTTCAGAGGAAATAAACCGAGAAAGAAAACGACGAATTTTACAATGGTTCGATGTGGTCCACACAGATGTGGTGTTGTGTGCCACCACGTTTCAAGTGATTTGGATCGATCTGGGAATCCAAACGGGGCGGGACGACACGTCGGGTCACACGAGGTCGAAGACAGTGGTGGAGCTCTCACGAGGAGGATGGAAGAAATCTGTGCTGATGAGTTTCGCGCTTCCCCAGCAACAGCCTCAGCACGCCATTTTCCCGCTTTCTGCAACGCTTGCCGCCGCGATGCGAACTTTCCCCCCTCTCTTCGCGCCGCCGCGAAGCCGACCGAAATGCAAACCGCGGTCGGAGATTGTCCGGGACGCCATTGAAAAGAGGACGACGATCCCAACCGTGACCGACGTGATAACGTTCGGGTACCGTGATTTCCCCACGATGGATGACCTAAATGCCGCATGGACTCAGTACGAATGTGAGGAGTTTCTACACTTTCCGACTCGGTCGTCCGTATCGAGCGAGTCATGGAACAAGTACTTTCAATATGTTGTCGCAGAAGGAGACAGAAGAACTAACCCGTTCGACTACAGGCAACAAGTTCAAGTGCGAACGGATGCTGGCCTGCCGTTAGACGTCGAGTTCCTGTCGTCTCTGATACCTTCGCACATGCCTTACAAGAAGCGCGTTCTCCTCTGCTGCCACGGCGTTGATCGAGCGTCCCGTGGCACCGGTGCCCGATTTCCCGCAGCGACTAAGGCGACTAGATGCGGTGGCCGCATCACTGTAGAGGCGGTGCGGGTTGATGACAATCAATGAGCGTATCGGACGAAAAACGAGGTCAGACTCGGTCTCTTCCTTTGAATGCTGGCCAGATGACTAGCTAGTTGCTCGTAATATAGGTTGTCCGGCACAACCACTTGTGCAACGATGTTGTGCGAGACTCGAACATCAAGCAGAAGCTCATCTCGGAGTCCGACCTCTTCCTCCAGCTTCGAGCTATGGTGCTCGCCAACGCGCCAACCAAGAATATCTGTGATGTCGTCGGGATTTTGACCGGAGCACCCTTTACCTCGCAAGACCTCGCAAACTTTAAGCGCGCTCATCTGGGTGGCAACAGTGGCCTTCGCGAACATGCGCTCAATGCTCACGCGGATTGCAAGTGTCGAAGGCAACAACTCCCTTATCGTTGACGATGACACCGGCAAGATTCGCGGTATCTTCCTACAGAGCGCGGCCCAGCGAGCGATCTTCCAAGCTTGGGGGGAAAATATCCTACTTGACTTCACGCACAACACAAACAACGCTGGATCCTATCTTGGTGAGTATGAACGCAATCGGGCTCGTTCAGCTAATTGAGCTAACGGTGTTGGTTGTCATATAATAGGCAGTATCATGGTTACTACCGCCACGGGAAAGGGGGTATCGTTGGCAGATTTCCTCTGCACGGAGCAGACAAAGACAGTGATGACGACGCTGCTCAGCCACTTCGTCGCGACCAACAACGCAGTCGAAGTAGTCAAGTCGGTTGTAATCGAAAGGACTACACCGAGTGGACTGTCCTGCTGGATGTGCTGCCGCCGTCGCAAGTTCTATTATGTCAATTTCACGTTCTGAAGTGGTTCAGACACGTCGTTACGGCGCGAAAGTACGGCCTGGATGTGGAGAAGCAAGAGGCAGCGTTGCGGATTCTCAAGTCGATGGTTTACGCAGCTACAACAGAGGATATACAAGTGCAGCAGCGTCTACTGTACGAGCTACTTCGTGACATCTCCCCTACATTCCTCCAGTATATGAGCGATTGATGGTACTCGTGTCGCCCTATGTGGAGTGACTGTGAGCGTAGTGATGTCTTCACCGCTCTTAACACGACAAACAATCGGCTCGAGGCCAGCTGGAACCACCTGAAGCAAATGCTCGGCCGAAAGCTGCGCATGGACCTGTGTCTCGAATCGATCTTCTCGTACCACACGTCTGTCTTTCGACGCGAGCTGAAGATCATTTCGCGCAGTCTCTCGACGATGCTGTTGAGGGCACGAGCTGATCCATTCGTACGCACACTTTGCCGTGATGCGAGTGACTACACCAGCAAGCAGATCCAAGCCCAGTGGGACGCGTACTCGATCGGGAGGCCGAGATACGTCTGCATTCCCCATCGTCCAGTCGGAGCTGCGAACTGAGTCTTCACGCTGGAGACTCTTGCCCCCGGGAGCCAACGTCACACCGTGGACAGTGCATCATGGCGCTGTACGTGTAAGTTTGCGGTGACGTCCGCACTACCGTGTCGACATGCGCTATTTGTCGCTCGTGAGATCCTCAAGCTGCCGCAGATGCTGATTGCAGCTGTACATCCACGATGTCGCATGAGCTACGCTGCTCAGTTCTTGCCGATTCTACGTGAGGGCATCGCCCACGCACAGTCGCTGCGGTCGTGCCTGCTCCACGCGGACATGGATTTCGCCGCTATCGACGGCGAGAACCACATGGCTACTCCAGTCACAGCGACCTCTGGTGGAAGGACGCAGCGAGCTACCATCGCCCACGTTCGTTTGCGTCGCAATGAAGGCAGCAGCTCGGCCGTTCTCAGCAATTTGGAGAAGAGAAAGCACTTTGTCGCATCTATCGCGGACGTGCAGAAGGCGTTGATGGCTATGTCGACACCTCGCTTCATGAGAAGCATCGCTCAATTGGATTCAGCATTCGCGACCATCGTAGCCTCGTGGACAACCGAGTCGCCGTGTATCGACGATGTGGACGGCGAGACGAGCATCGAGCCCATCCGAGATGCAGTCGACGACGCTGCAGCGATGTCGCCAGTCGACCATGACCTTGAAAGTCTTGACTTGGTGGAGTCCCTCGATGACCTCGATGACCTCGACGATCCGGGCGACCTCGACGAACTGGGCGGCCTCGGCGAACTCAGCCACCTCGACGTAATGGACGACCCTGACACCCACGAAGTTCAGAAGGCGCTTGATCAGCATGAACGCTCGTTAGCCCCGGAGACGTCGGCCCGGAGACGTTGGCCCTCACATCTGGACTCCAATTGGCGACTCTGCGTGTGGACGGTTCGCGCTCAGCACCGACGCCGATCGCGATTGCCGAAATCTCATCCCTGGAGCTTCACATCCAAACCACACATGGGGTCACCTGTATTGATCCATCCACGACTGTCTGTTCGTCCGGTCGGCGTGGTTTCGTCGAACAGAAGTATGCTTGTCCAGTTTCCACCTGCGCCTTCGTGTGTGCACTCCGCTCCTCCCCCAATCTTGTGGATGGAATGGAGTTGTGGGATCGTTTTCCGCGGCTCTTCACGGACAAGGTTTTGCGCGCTTTCAAGGCCAAGGCCACGCACGAACCTGTGGACTCTCGTCGCTTCAGCGCCAACTTTGTGATTCCGTACCGGGTGCTTCAGGATCTGTCAGCCAGCGTTCGCGAGGCGGAGCTCAGCGATGGACCACGTGACCGCGTCGCTGCACAAGGAACAGGGTGGGTAGCTCGATTCACGACCGATGCGAGGGGATTCTCGGAAGAGAACATACGTTCCTTCGAGTCGTTCTACACCGTGCGGAAGCAGTTCGCAGAGTTAGCCGATGACGTGGCGTGGGTCCAGGACTCGTGTGGCGCAACCCCCGGTATCAACACAAAGCACTGTGCGTCGATCTTACGATGTGCCCGCGTTTGCTCGCTGGCGACGCGTCTCTCGATCCGGACCACCGACCCCCATCTCGCAACTTCCATTCTGTGGGCTGACGTCGTTGGATACCTCGCGCGGAATGCGAGGCTGAGCAGCTCAGTGATTGTGTATGCTCTACGCCAAGCCGCCAGCGACTTCTCAGACGTGTTGGTCATGGAGACTGTCGGCGCCTCTTCTCGCTTCGAGCATCCGCCGAAGCCAGTGACTGGCGCACGGGTCATCGTGTTTCCGGTCGCCTTCGATAACCTTCACTGGTGTACTGTGATCATCGTGCGTCAGGTGAATGGCGGCGTTTTCGGGTCCTGCTTTACGACCCTATGGGCGTTCTTCGATACGTGCGGCAACTTCACCACACTTGGGATGCCTATTGCTGGCCATGACTCCGTTGGTGGTCGATGCAGTATCGTACCACTCACCTCGTGACCGGTGAATACGCCGTCCCCAGTTCTCAATCTGGCGATGTTGAGAGTACTGGGATCTACTGCCTGTTGGAGGCCATGAGCGAAATGCGTACAGTTCGTCAAGCACCTCCCGGTGCTCGCGTCCAACCAGACTCCGTTCGTCGTGCTCGGCTCCATGTGCTGTGGCGTCTGCTGTGTGATTCCCGCCAACAGAGGTCACTTCCTGACGAGGCTGCAGCCAAGGTCCTGCTTGACGAGTTCCGGGTGTTCTGCGCGAAGTAAGTGGAGTCTATGTTGACTACCTAGTTACAGCGGATGACTAGATAGGCTACGTTCACTACCTTGATGACTAGATAGGCACCCAGCTAGATGACTAGTTGGTTTACGTACTCAGTTGGGCATGCTAACTATTTGGCTAATTAGTATACTAATTAGTGTGGTGGTCTTTTCCATGCCACGCGTCAGTTGGCAGTCAGTAGGGCGAACATCCAAGACATCCGAGATGATCGCACATTCGGCCTTCTGGGAGTTCGTGCGTGAGGTTGGAAGTGATGGGTGAGAGAGTATGCGAATGGACCCAGAACGTGAAAGACGGACTCGGGGTTTCTAATCACCCTGCGTGGACGTCAGTTGCGCGAGCGCTGGCTAAAACCCGATGCGTCGGAGATTGCGCAGCGCCTGGCGGCTCATCCTGATGCCAAGTATGACGCTGAGGCCAAACGATGTCGGTCACCGAAGACTGCAGCTGTCGAGACGGGGCTCTGCGATGGGCGGGGTCTCCGCTTCGTGGCACCTGCGGGACACGAAGAGGCGATGCGACGTAGACGCGGTGAAGGCCAGTCGGCCAAACGAGATCTGTCCAAGTCGGAAGATCAGTCGGCTATGGTGTCCCAGAGCGACCGGGAACTGCAGTGAACGAGGAAGACTGCGACGAAGGCGGCTCTGTCGGTGGCAATCTCTGAGATGACACTGGATGAGTTGGCTGCGGCCAAGCCGTTGGCGCGCGCGACAATAGGTATGGTGGTTGGGGCAGCGAGGGCGGCCGGTGTCTCTACAGCGGCCCTGGAAGCGATGGCCCCACAACTTGCAGACGTGTTCACCCTCATGGATGCCGAACCGAACCGCCGGCGCATCCTCGACAAGGCCGAACTTGCGGAAGATGATGAAGCACTACGCAGCAATGTCGTGGAGTCGACTTGTGATTACGCGGCAGCGCATTCGGCGATTGCCGCCGATTCCAGACGCCACCAAGTGCCGAACCCGGACAAACCAGTGCGAATTGGCTCGTTGTTCTTCCCCGACTTCTCAGGAGTTACAAGTAGTCACGAGGCCACCTCACTTCGTCCAGGTGTGCCAGTGGCGACAGTGCTGGGGGCGCACACTCTATCCCACACGGAGAGGGCGCTGTCATCCAGGAATCGGAAGGCGTGGACGTGGACGAGGTAGTTGACACCACGGAAAAAGACGTCGCGGTCATAATTGCGGAGAGCACTGCGGCACCTGCGGCGCAGAGCACGGAAGCGGCGCAGAGCACGGAAGCGGAACAGAGCAACGAAGCGGAACAGAGCAACGAAGGGGGACAGAGCAACGAAGCGGCGCCCGCGGAGAGCACTGAAGCGGAGCATGCGGAGACAAACGAATCGCCTGCGAGGACCAAGTTGACAAAGAAACCCCATGAGAGCAAGCCGGGGAGCAAGCGTCGTGCAACGACGTGCACGCTAGGTTCCCCGCACCTACTCGAACCCGACGCGGTTGAAGGCAGTGTAGCCAAGCGCCTACGCGAGCGCAAACGCCACAAGATTCAACACGGCAATGAAAGATCGAAGAGTTGAAGAGATGACTAACTAGCCAAGGGAGACGAGAGGTAACTAACTAGCTGAAATGCCGAGGAGGGTTCGAGTTAGAAACATGTCACAGATATCACGTTGGGTTATTATCCTCGTTACATGCTATGTTAGTAACCTCACACATCAGTTGAAGCGCAGATCGTCAAGTCCCTGAAAATGGAGGAAGACGTCGAAGTATTCGTGGAGTCCAGCGACTTTGAATCGGACGACGGCACGTCCTTCGCTGCACAAGTCACCGCACAAGTGGCCGCGCGGATGGAGAGGGCGAAGAAGAAGGCAGAACAGAAGGCGCAGATGGGTACGCGACAACCCGAGCGCCGCGGCGAGGCTTGACAGCTCCAAACAAAACACCAGACCGCCGAGAAGGCCGAGAAAGTGACAGTACGTAGTGCGCCGTCGGCTGCCCCCTCTGCGAAGCGACCGAAAGGGGCTGATGCGCCGCCCGCGCCACGCGTGGGGACGCCAAAGCGGACGTCCAGGACCCAAGAGCTCATCCGTCGCCCCGACGGATCACTCCCAACACATTCGACTGTGAAGCCCCTCGCAAAGAAAACTGAGGGAAGGTGGGTCGTCCGGCCATCTGGGCGACTTGAAATTGTGCCTGCGCTTCCACCGACAGCTACTCCATCGGCGCCTCCAGCGTTCGCTTCAACCTCTACCCCGATACTTGGTCAACTTCTCGCCAAACAGCACACGCATGCTCCGACCCCTCGTGGGTTCCAGGCTCAAGTGCCCGTGTATCCTTCCATGGGACGCTTCAGTGGAGGAGACCTGCGAGACCTGGCGCGGTTGATGAGCGCCGCAGCAAAGAGGCCAAGCGCGCCACCTCGACGCGAGACAGAGGAACCAGAAATGGAGCCCGAGGTAGTCGACCTCGTCAGCTCCAGTGCACCATCGGACCTCAGTGCTGCTCCCCCCATCGCACCCTCGGCATCTAGTGCCCCAGATGAGAGCTCTGCCGTGACAGCAGGGGCTGCGATTGAGGACGTGCGGCTCGTTCGGCTTCTACAGTTCAGACAAGACATCGCCGACAGCGATGGCAGCGAATCAGAGCGTAAAGACGGCAACAAAGGTAATGGTGATGACGATTACGAAGCCTCTGGTAGTCTGGCCTTCGATGACATCGACGCGAGCCTCAGCCCGATGCTTGCCGGGGCTCATCTGTCCAGCGTCTTACGCGGGCCAAGACGATACAAACCAGTTCGCTGGCCGGGAAACGTCAATCATTTCAATCTGTCAATGCTCGCCATGCCCAAATACCTCTCGTTCCTCACGTCTTGTGACTGTCCGGCGCCTTGCAAGTGAGATACATACAAGCACGCAAGCGCGGGTGTGTTTTGTGACGTGAACTGTTGCCCTTATGAAGGAAGGTGCGGCAACAGTATCGCCACGTCAAACAAGCTTCGGTTGGCAACGATCAAGGGAACCGACCAACTTGCTGTAGTTGCAGTGGCCCCCATTAAGGCCAATGTGGCTATCGGGCAGTACGTTGGCGAGATATCCATGGTTATTCGACCCTCGGCACAGGAGATGGCTGCGTCCCGCGAGAAGAACTCTGGGTACTCGTTGATGATGACTAGTCCCGCAGTTCGAAAGGACAAGTTCTGCATCATGATCAATGCAGTGAAATATGGATCTTTCATGAGGCTTCTAAACCATTCTTGTGCCCCAGTGACCGATTTCGTTCAAGTGGCGAATGGGGGGGGGCACCACATGGTGGTTGCCGTTACGAAGCGCGCGATCGAGGAAGGAGAAGAGGTCACTGTAGGCTACGGGAAGTACTTGTGGTTTCGATGGGAATGCGGGGAGCCAGACTGCCGCGACGCACGCCTCTCAAGCACACCCTAGACGTCATTTGATGCCAACGTATTGCTTACTTTCTTTGATTTTGACTATCACACTCCATTCGCGCAACCAATGGGCGTGTAGATTGTTGATGCGCTCGGCGCGCATGCGAATCTCGTTGAGCCTGGAGATTGAGACCCCGAGTAGACTGGTCTAGTGACGGAGGTCACGCGCGTACTCGTTCGTTCTGACACACACACACACATACAAATGAGCTCGTGCGTACCCATTTACACCCCCACACCACTCACTGCTTTGTCGCTGTTGCACTGGGCATATTGGACATGACACGCTGCGCTGGTGTTCGCTTCTCTCCAGTGCTTCTCTCGGTTGGTGTGTGTTGTAGTGTATCAAACGAACGAAAGCGCCAGATGACTTGCCAGATGACTAACGCGTCATCCGCCTTGACCCACCCGAAGGATTCGGCCATGGTGCAATTTTACCGAAATCTTCCACCTGACCATGAAAGCTTACGATTTCTAGCGCGTAAGTTACACGCGTGCTGCCTGCTTGGTCATAAATTCGCAATTTATATATCCCACTGTAGCACATAAACGAGACGGTAGTTCGTTCTATGCGCTCGCCTAGAGTGACCTCCGCCATCCGGTCGTGAAAGTCAACAACTGACCGAAGTGGGATGACAACAGGTATAGAGACAGGACAGCCATACATTCCCATTCGTCTGATTGCACATTGTTTTTTGGTAATTATGCATTGTGAAAGGAACTGAACGCCATCAAAGAACCTAGTGTCGATGATGCACACAAACCTAATTGATTATAGAAGGTAGTAGGCCTAGAGGATCTTTCCGGTTGGATAGTCAGCTGGCATGGTTCGCCTTTCTGTCCATCTCAATTCGACTATTAATTCAGTACATTAGGTTTTGGCCAAAGTCTCGGCACCTTGCTCTCTCTCATTCACTCTCTCTCTCATCCACGACGCTGGCTGTTGACTGCCTGTGGTGTTCTTCTTCAACGTGTCAGCAGCCGAGCCACTGTTCAAAGTCCCTGTGGCAGTCCCCAGCTCGCCGTCGGATCTCCGCTCGGCGCATCGCTTCATACCGTGGATCTTTAGGTGCGCAATGCACAATCTGGAGCCGTGCGTCGCCCAGACACATGCCGCCGCTTACGTTTAGCGGGAGAATGGGCCACGTGAGCGAGCACTCGCGATACATCGCGCCGTCGCACGCCGCTACTGACGCCTTCGTGATGTTGTTGAGGACGCCACCACTGGAAAGAAGCGAGGACGACGATGATTCGCTTCGATAGGCGCATTGGAAAGCCGAACCGCGGAGCCATTGCTGAGTGGTCAGCGTCTGCGTCGTGGTGATGGTGTCGCTGACTAAGCATGCAATGGTGTTGTTTGCATCCGCGTAGTCGGTTGCGCACTGAGTGGACAGAGCGTTGGTCGCAATCGTTCCGTTCTGTCGGATGCACCCGTCGCCCAAGTATCCGTTGCAACACAGAGCTGTGGGCATCGCCACGTACAGAGTGCTGAGCTTGTCTTCGGGCAGCTGAGGCAGTCGCTGGAGACTCTTCATCTGAGTGAACACCATGGTCTGGAGGCTGCCGCGGTGGTTCATGACTGGAATACTCTGGATCTTGGGCAGATTGATCATCACCAGCGAGCTGAGTGATTCCAGCGAGCCGTCCTGAAAGGCGGGTAAGCTGACCAGTTGCGTGATGTCTTCCAGTCGAATGATGCGCAGCTTGTCCATCCTCGTGAAGAACTCGGCTTCTAACGGGAACGCACTCAGCGTGGTATTGTAGTCGCCAGCAATCTGCAGCACTTGGAGGTCTTCCATGTCCACGAGCCACGTCGGCAGAGATCGCAGGCTTGTTCGGACCAGCACCAATTCACGTAGACTCTCGCACTCTGCGAGTGCATCAGGCAGCTCTGGCAAGTCTTGGTCGACGACTTGCACTACTTCGAGCCTCTTGGCTCGAGCCAATATGCTGAGTTCACTCTCCACGTTCTGACGAGACGTCCACTGGGTCCAGCTCGTGGTCATCCCATTTGGCTGGCTCACGTACACGATGCACCCGCATGACTTGTAGTCGTTGGAGCTCAATCCGTGGAACTCGTGGGCGTTTAGAGCACACTGAGGCTTGAATGGCTGACAGGCGTCACGCGAGAAGGCGATGCCGACGTTCGTCGCCACGAGGATCCCGACTCCGTACGTGAATAGCACGGCCGCAAAGAACCACGGGATGAGCTTGGTACTGACGCACAGACACGCCACCACGATCTTGACGAAGAACGAGTACAGTGCTCTGATTGCACGCAAGATATCAACGCACGACTCGTCATCGCCGGACATTAACGCACTGGACGGGATCCGTTTCTTCTTGTAGCCGAGCAAACTGCCCAGCAGAATATCGTGGGCTCGCCAGATAAAAGCGAGATGCAGCCCGCAGGTGGCAATTGCCAGCGACGAACTGCTGCTCAAGAGCTGCAGTTCGATGAGGACCTTGGAGACTGTTTGTGTGGTCGTGTGGTGGTCAGGCTGCGCGAAGCGAGAGAGCCGTTCAAAAGCACCGACTTCGAAGGAAGCGAGACGGATCGCGTAGCCGTCGCGGTCGATACTGAAGGCCGTTGCCACACACAGCAACTGGAGAAGCGGGAAAAGCACAGCGAAGAAGAACTGGAATAGTGCGTTCGCGAGGCTGTCGTTGCGTTCATGGTATGTGTCGCGTGCAAACACGCGATAGCACCGCACGAAGCAATTGGCTGCGATGACGGCCGCGAACAAGATCACGAGAGCGGATTCCATACCCCGCACCATGAAGACGTGGAGTAGAAGCGTCTGGTAGATGATCTCGGGCAGCTCTTCCGATACTTTCTATGGTAGAAAGGCAGCAAGATCCAAAGGCGTCAGTTCTACTGAGTAGCTCATCGAAGTCTTGAGATCAACTCACCAAGTACGGTCGCGCTTCGCCGTCGAGTTCACCGACGCACTTCTTGACGGCGACGCAAATGAACGTGCAGCACGAAGTGTTTTCAGGCGCCTCGTAGTCGTCGACGATGGACGCGTCTTTGCGTTTCCACGCCAATAGAAAGACAAGATAAATGTAGTACAGTGCGAACAGTATCAGCGTCGCGACCACGAACCCAGTGGCCGTCCTGTGCGATCTGGCTGGTGAGACGAAGAGCCACAGGTCGCCTTCGTCGATATCCTGTGTATGCAAGAGGCCGTTGATCGTCCAGGTCGGCGCCACGTTGATGAAGATCAGCAGCAGCGTCCACAACAGTGCCACGACGAGTCCGACGGCGAGACTCGGGCCGGCGAAGCGCCCGTAGGTCTCGACAAACCCACACCACACGATCGGACCTGGCTCTTCATTGTTGACTGGCGGCGGAGTGGCAGGCGGGACTACAATCGCAACGGGAGGAGGCTCGGGTTTCGGCGAAGCAAAATATCGAACTTCAGACTGGGACTCGGCGTCGTAGTACGTGGTGCCTCCAGGCGACCAGACCTCCGGGGAAGCGCACACTTCGTCGTGGGGCTCCGTTGACTCGGGCCACCACCACAGCCACCCCATGCTACTGGCAATCAAATTCTGTATATGAGAGGAAGCCGCTGAAGCTGAAGAGCCTTTGGTGGTGAAAAGATCAGAACAGAGAGATCAGAACATACCCACACCCCGTGGGTTCGTTCTGGTCGGAAGGGTATGATTTGACTTGGTTTCAGTATGAAGATTGTTGAAGTGAGACAAAGTACCCAACCAGTAAACAAATCAGCATAGATTTTTCGGTATCATGGGCTCACCACCGTTCCCGATGGGTCCTTTTCCTCGTCAGTGGTCGTCTACGTCTACGACGCGACTTCGTTCATCTCTCGCTCGTAGCGCAGCTTATCCTGCTTGGCTTCCTCGACCCACGGAGCCTTGTCGTCGTCGTTCATCTCCTTCCACATCTCCGACAGGCGTGCCATGACGTCGATCATGGCCACGCCAGGCTCCATCGTGGCCTTGACTTCGTGGCGACGGCCAAGGCTGAACAGCACGTACGCACTGCGTGCCTTCCGCACCGTGTGGGGCTTGGAGCTGTCCTTGGACGAGCCCAACTTCTTCTCCTTCTTCACCTTGTTCTTCTGGTGCTTCATGGCCGACGGTGACCACGGGGACTTGGGCAGACGGCCATTTCCATCGCCCTCGTCGTGAGAAGGCGACGCACCGCCTTCACCATCTTCGTTCTTGATATCATCGCCCGCCTCCTGCTTGACCTTCTCCTTCTTGGCCTTCTTTGGAGCCGTCGCGACAAACTCTTCCTTGAGTTTCCACGCGAGTTGGCCCTTCGAGACGTTCTCCAATGGCTCCGCGATCTGACGGATCTTCTTCAAGACGTACGAAGGCTGGAGCTCCTCGCCCTTATCGCTCTGGATTCGAGACGCGAAGTCCAGCGCAACCTTGGCGGCATCACGAGACACCGAGTGAAGCAAGAACTCGCCAAGCTCCGCGGCGTACTCGTCCACCTTGTCTTCCATTTCGTCTCGGTCCTTGCGCTTCTTCGTGCGCTTCTCTTCACGCTGCGCCTGCATGCGCTTGGCTTCCTTCATTATGAGGTCGTCCACACGCTTCTGGTGCTGCTTCAACTCATCACGGGCATCAGCAAGACGGCGGTCCAGATCCTCACGCTGGGCTTGCAGGTGGCTGCGCAGGTCGTGCTCCTTCTTCTCCTTCGATTCCTGGTCGGCATTGTCCTTCTCCGAGATACGCATCAGCGAGTCACAGCGACGGCCAATCTCTGCCGCCGTGCGCGACCGCAAGTAGTAGTCGAATGCGAACATCTCGAGGTTGCAGATCTCGTGCTTGATCTTCTCCCACGCACCGTATCCGAACTTGTTGACCAGGCAAAGAAGAACACGGTCCTCCTCCTCTGTGAACACCTTTCCGCCCTTGCCCTGGTAATTGATCGGCATTTCTTCCCACGGGTTCTCGTAACGCGCGACCTTGCGGGCAGTCTCTTCAGTCAGTCGCTCGATCTCGAGCAGCTTCGACTCGCCCTTTTCGATCGCCTTCATGATCTTCTGCCAGTCGTTCAGCTCGTCCTGGCCACGGGTCAAAAACACGTTGGCGTAGCGCCGCACTTCCTCCAACGGCTTCATCATCTCACGGGCCACGGCTTCCACGTTATTGCGACCGTAGCGGGACAGCAGCTTGATGAACAAAAAGTACTGTGGCTTGTTCCAGTCGCCGAATCCTTCATGAAGCAGGCGCTCCTTCTCGTCGAGTTCTTCAGGTGTGAGATACTGGGCATGTGGCGGAAGTGGTGGCTTTTCCATCTCGAGCTTCGCTTGTTCGTAGTTGGTGCACTCGATCTCGTGAAGCTCCGTGAGACGCTGGCGGTTGAAGAACTGCCACTCGTCCATTCGAGGCAGACGCAGCACCTTTGGCAACTGCTTCGGCTTGGTGGCGCGCTTGGGCTCCGCAGCAGTGATCGACTGACGCATGACAGTACGGCGCTCGCGTTTTCCCATGCCTTCTGCCATAGTTCTCGCGAACTCGGCCTCCGCCAGACGCTTGAGTTCCTCCTGGCGTTCGCGTTCGTTCGAGTAATCGATACCGTCGTGGTGCTGAAGAGTACCACCGTCAAGCTTGAAGTCGAGCAGGTCGCCCTTGTCGTGCACGTGCATCTTCTGCTTCATTTCCTCCGTGCGCTGCTCACCCTTGGCGAGAATGGCGTCGATATCTTCGTCCGTGATCGTCGAATCAGTGGAGCGGAACACCTGGTCAGCACCGAAACGGATCATCTCGAGCATCTCGTTTTTGCTCAGCTTCGACTGCTTCTCTTGGAGTCGACCTTGTTGCACGACCATCGCATCGAGCTTCAGTTTCTGCTGCGCACGCTCGATAATCTTCTCTTCCACAGAGTCGGTCGTCACGAAACGATACACGTTCACTTCCTTCTTCTGGCCGATACGATGCGCACGATCCTGGGCTTGCAAATCCGCCTGCGGGTTCCAGTCCGAGTCGTACAGGATGACAATGTCGGCAGTGTACAAGTTGATACCCAGACCACCGGCACGCGTCGACAACAAGAACACGAACTTGGACGAGTTCGGGCGGTTGTACTCCTCAATGGAACTCTCGCGGTCTTCGTACGACGTCTGGCCGTCGATGCGGCAGTAATCGTAGGTTCGCATGCGGCAGAAGTCTTCCATGATGTCCAGCACACGCGTCATCTGCGTGAAGATCAGCACACGCGAGCCACGCTCCTTGAGTTTCTTGAGCAACTTGTCCAGCAGCACCATCTTGCCACAGTTTTCGATCACGTGTTCGCCCAGCGGGTCCAGCGAGCGGTCTTCCTGGCCTTCAAACAGGTACGGGTGGCCACAGCACTTTCGCAACTGCATGACAATGTTCTGCAGCGCGCTGCGCGACACGCCAGCGTTTTGTCCGCCCATGATCGTGTTCATGTCACGCAGCAACAGCGACTTGTACAGGGCCTTCTGCATCTCGGACATGCCGACGAAGAGCAGCGTCTCTTTCTTCGGTGGCAGACTCTTTTCGACGTCAGCCTTCAGACGACGGATCATGAACGGACGCAGGATCTTGTGCAACTGGCCGATCATCTGCTTCTTGGCTTCGTCATCGTCCACGTCCAAGTTGAACCAGTCATCAAACTCGTCCGACGACGCAAACACATCCGGCAGCAGGAAGTTGAGCAGCGCCCAGAGCTCGTGGAGGTTGTTCTGCAACGGTGTACCCGTCAGCAGCAAGCGGTGCTCCGTGTCCAGCATACGCACGATCTGCGAGAACTGCGACGACTCGTTCTTGATACGGTGCGCCTCGTCGATGATCAGGTAGCGCCACGCGAACTTACACAGCGACGACTTTTCCTTCATACACATCTCGAACGTCGTGATGCACACGTCAAACTTGCGCTTCTTGTCGGGCAGACCAGGACACAGAATGTCGTTGATAACTTGCTGGCGTTCGTCCTTGTTGCCGTGGAACTTGACTGTCCGCAGCGATGGACACCAACGCGCAAACTCAGCGAGCCAGTTACTAAGCGTCGACTTGGGCACCATGACGATGTGAGGGCCGGAAATGTTCTCAAACTCGAGAAAGTACGCGAGCACTGAGATTGTCTGCAGCGTCTTACCGAGACCCATCTCATCGGCCAAGATGCCGTTGATACCTTGGTGGGCAATGTTGATCATCCAGCTCAAACCTTCGAGCTGGTACGCACGCATCGTGCCGAACTTGATGAGCGACGGCTGCTTGGTGAGACGCACGACGTCGTGCTTGTCGTGGAGCAGCGACTCGTCCTCTTCTCGCTCGGAGATCCGCTTCTTCTTGCTGTCTTTCTTCGAGCCTTTGACCTTTTTGCTCTCTTCCGACGACTTGGTCTCTTCGTCTTCATCGTCCTCGTCTTCATCGTCATCATCGCTGCTCTTCTTGCGTCCACGCGTGTTCTTCTTGGCCTTGGCAGTCTTACCAAAGTGGGAAAAGATATCGCTCTGTCCCAACAGGAACCGCAGTCTCGCCTGCGCGATCTCCGACCGCTTGGCGGCAAGCTCGGCCTTCTGGCGCTTCTCTTCTTCTCTCAGTTCATTGCGGTCGTCCTTCTCCTGTTGGCGAATCTCGTCACGCAGCTTCTTGGCCTCGAGCTGCTTCTCCGACAACTCACGCGGCGTCGACGATCGCTTCGCGGACGCCGCTGCGACGACCAATGCGTCCTCAGCCTCCGCAGCGACTGCCGCCGCCGTCTTTTTGCGTTCACGCTTGCCGTCCACCGCGCCGTACAGCTCCTCGCGCTTGCGCTTGCGCTCTTTCTCGACTTCTTCGTCGCGCACGCGGCATTCGTCGTCGTACCGCTGCTTGTCTTCGGCCGCGAGCGCGTTGAACTCCTCTCGTTCTTCGCTCGTGAGCTGCTGCCAGCGAGCGCTCATTTCCTTGGAAATCGCGCCTAATTCCATGGTCTCGCCACGCTCCGCCGCCTGTGTCGCCAATTGCGTCTTGACGTCGTTCATCATCTTCTTCTGGAAGAACTGGAACGCCGACTTGGCCTTCACGGGCTGGTTCGCGGCACCTTGGGCTGCGCTCTGGAACTGTGGCTCCACGGCCACCCAGTCCGAGCGGCTCTCCTTTGGCGTCAACATGTTCTTTGTGGGACGGTTCTTGATCGAGTGAAGTTGCGTTGTTTGATGAGGTTGCTGTGCACAGAATGCAGTGATACGTAGCTCAAAGTGACGCGCGCGGTCTCCTCTACACGATGATACACGTGGATCTACAACTGGATCGCGGCTAGTTCACGCAAATACTCGTCGAAGCCGCGGCGTCTGGCGTCGTCTCCGTGTCTCGTCCGCCAATTTCAGCCCAGCAAGGGGGCAGCGACGGCCGTGTAATTGCTTTTGGCGCGCTGGACACGAGCGAAGTACTGTTCGAGACAAAATGAGGAGAACGACCGTGCCACTTGGGAAGACCTTCCTGCGACATCACCTCCCAGAAGTGGAAGAACATCCACTTCAACCCGACAGGCCAACATATATCAATTGATACAGGTCATTGACCAGTGTTTGTATAGCGAATTGCAGACTGATTGCAATCATGATATGCGAGTATGTGAAAAGAGAGGTTGTACGAAGAAATCCTGGGGCTCTTCCCAAACAAGGAGCTCCATCCTCAATTGATACGACACGAGCAGAGGACCAAGGCGGACCCGGAGACACCATGGCGATGGAGAACGCCACGCACGTGCAGCCGTACGATGCAGCGGCGTGGATGAACGACACGGCGCTGGACGCAGTGCAGCAGTCGTGCGCGACCCACAAGACCTGCGACGACTGTCTGGCCGCCAGCTACGCGTGCCATTTCTGCGAGTTCGACTTCCAGTGCCACGCCATCGGCTCGCCGCTGGGCTGCATAAAGGGCATCTCCACGTGCCACCACCTGACCGACTGTGAGCGTGAGGCGCCACAGCATGTGGGCTATGGCCCGCCTCCTTCGGTGGTCATTGCCGTGCTGTGTCTCGTCGTCACCATGACGTGCTGTCTGTGCGGCATGTCTGCGATCTGTTCCGTGTTCATCCGCACGAAAAAGCGACGAGCAGAGCAGGCGGCGGCCGCGAAGGAGAAGAAGAAGCAAGAGAAGAAGAAGAAGCAGGCGCTTGCGTATGTCATTCTGCTTACGGGGGCATGATGTGACTCAGGATTTGATGGACTGATGTGGGATTATGCGGCACTTGTAGGACGGTGGATGAGAAGTTGTCACCTTCGCAGACCGAGCCGTTGCTTAGTGAAGACGCCGAAGAACAAGACGAGCTTCTATCAGCGTATGAAGAGAATGTGGACACCGACACGATCGCTCGAATGCAGCGCCGTCGCCACGAGAGGTACAGTAAATCCAGCTTCATGTTCTAGGATTCTGTCTATTGCCTCCGTTGTCTGACATTCACGGTGTTGTCACAGTGACCGTGTTTCCTTTAATCGCGTTCTCTTCCGTCTGATCTGGATCGGTGCTCTCATCGGTATCACTGTGCTCGCACTGATGTTTTACCCTCGCATGCCCGACTACAACGTCTGCAACCGGGAGTTTGAGTGGGAGTCGATCTTCCAGAGTCTGCGTAGCCTCAGCCCCAAGATCGAGTACGACGTGCTCATCAGCGTGATCAACGAGAACCGCTTTGGCTTCGTGTTGACGGAAGGCTCGGCGGACATCTACCACAACCAGACCTGGGTCGGCTCGTGGCACTTGAACCAATCGTGGGAAGCTACGGCAGGTGCGATCACGGATGTGGTCGCGCCTCTCAAGCTGGATCCAGGGTACACTGAGGCGCTGTCGCTGTGGTCGGATTTCCGCAATAACGCGTTGATTTTCCGCCTCAACGCGTCCATCACTGGCTACATCACGTGGGGGACACACAAGGTAAGATTCCAGTTGATTAGAATGCTTCTGAAGGCAACGCAACTCACCATGGCGCTGCTGCTATTGACTAGGTCTATCGGATCTCGTCGTCGGTCTCCGATATCGAGTTCCTCGTCGGCGCCGAGTACGACCGAGACTTGTGCAAGTGCACCGAGTACCTGGAGCCCCAGTGATGCGGCACTACTGCCTGAAGCACCTCCACTCGCACCTGAAAGTTCTCGTTATCCAGTGTCGCCTTTCTATTTTGTCGACCAGAGCCACACTGTACGAAGAGGTCAGGAAGGAAATCACGCGTTTGCTTTTTTTCACAATGTATCTTTCTTTATTCGACATGAACTACGAGTATGTGCAACGAGTCACACACACGGAAAACACGGTCGTCTCCTAAAGCCTTCAGTCGATCTAGCTCGACTGAACGCAGGGAGTTGTATCCGCATCTTGATCTTCTAGCACCGGTACTCACCCATCACCCCTCGTCTACAGAGATGGCTACATGGTGAGTAGCTACTGTACCAGATCAATGGCAACGAGGCCATTTATCTGACGGCGTCGTAACGCTCGGCACGCTTCTTCGAGTACACGATCTGCGTGAGCTGGATCGTACGCGCGCGGAAGCCGGCAGCGCAGTACATGAGGTAGTACTCCCACATGCGGTTGAACACTTCTGGGCGCTTGATGGTGCCGTCGGCACGGTACTTCTGGAAGCGCTCGTTCCAGCACATGAGGGTCTTGTCGTAGTCCGGACCGAGGTTGTGCAGGTCCTCGATGATGAGCTTGCGCTCAGTCTTCTGGAGCATCTGCGCCATGGACGGCAGGAAGCCGTTCGGGAAGATGTATTTGAGGATCCAGAGCTGCACTGGCACCTGGATCGAGCGGTTGGACGCGATCGAGTGGACGAGCGTGAGGCCGCCGTCCTTGAGGCAGCGCTCAATGACCGTGTAGTAGTGGTCCATGTTCTTGTAGCCGACGGCCTCAAGCATGGCAATGGACACGACACGGTCGAACTGGCCCTTCATCTCACGGTAGTCACAGTACTCGAAGCTCGTGAGGTCCGAGACACCCTCGCGGGCGGCCCACTCACGAGCGCCCTTGAGCTGCTCGTTCGAGATGGTGATACCAGTGACGTGGACGCCGTAGTGCTTGGCAAGGAAGCACGCGAGGCCGCCCCAGCCACATCCGATCTCGAGCACGGTCATGCCCGGCTCGAGCTTGAGCTTCTGGGCGATCAGGTGCAGCTTCTGCTCCTGGGCCTTGTCGAGGTCCGACATGTCGGTGATGCCCTTCCAGTACGCGCACGAGTACTGCATGTACGGGTCAAGCCAGAGATTGAAGAAGTCGTTGCCGATGTCGTAGTGGTGGGCACCGACGATACCAGCGCGCGACGGCGACTGGTAGTTGAAGAGGTGGGCACCAAGACCGATGATCTTGGAGTTCCACGACTTGAAAAGCTTGCGCTTCTTCTCGACTGGCAGCGAGAGCAGACGCGTGAGCAGCTCATCAAGCGGGATGATCGACTCCCACTTCTTGGCCATGTACGACTCGCCGATGGCAAGCATACCGCGGTTCACCCAGTCAAGGAAGATGTCCTCGTCGTGGACAAACATGTCACGGCCGACAATGATGTTGGCATCCGCGAGCATCTGCTTGATGAAGTTGGCAGCGCGGTACGTGAGGATTGGCTGCAGCGCCTTGCGCACAAGGAGCGAGCCGAGCGCGACGCCGGCGACGGCCGAGGCGGCCACGAGGGCGGTGTTCTGCTTGGCCGACATGGTGAAGGAGAGAGGGTCTTGCGTGGCTTGCGGCGGAGCGGGCGAGGACGAAAGTGACTCTGCCTTCCACGCAAAGGGAAAGCACAGCAAGCAAGGAGGAAGGGAGGAAGGGAAGCCACGAGGCTGCCGGCTCGGGCTCGGGCAGTTGCGCACGGCGGGCCGCAAAGAGAGAGAGCGCGAGCCCGAGGCAAGAAAGGGGGATGCGTACGTACCCTGTGCACTGATGAGCTTTTGGGAGGCAGATGGGTGGGCATGGTGGTCATGCCGGGCTTGTATTGGGAGCAGAATGGTCCCGCGGCAGTACTAAAATCAGGCCACGTGTGACAAAATACGCTGTTTGAGTATGTCAGTCGACAGTCTTGCATCTGTTTGTTGCTGATTAAGGTATATCTACTAACTTAGAGGAAATTATCCTTCCAGTTCGTGATACACATGTTTGTTTCGGTCCGATTTGAAACACCGTGTTGCGGGTGGATCTTGATCTGCTTACCGTGTTTTGGAACTTAGTGGGAAGTCACGACGTGGCGATCTTCCACGCGACCAACCAGAAAGACGTTCACTGGATTCCTCAAAAATATTCGCTCATAATTCTCTACATATCGTCCTCTGCATACAAATAGCAAGATGAACATTTCACAAAACCCATATTTGCGAACATATTTTTGTCGATTAACACAAAAGTACCTCCCGGTCCTGACGTGGCAGTCTGCAATTGAAGAGACTTTGGCTTGGATGGGCACACGCACGCGTCAACAACCCGGTAAACACGAAAAAAGCGAAGCCACTGCACTCGATTGTGGCTTGTTTGCCGCTCCATTAGGATTCAACTGCGACTCGAAAGCTCAACAAAGGCACGAGGAGCCGATCCGCGACGGATGCGGTCGAATACCGAAGAGGGACAAGCAAACGCGAGCCAGATCTCATGCGGGAAGAGATCGTCGACAGCACAATCACGAAAGAGTCCCGACACGAGAGGAATGCACTGTACTGTAGTCAACAGAAAACCTGCGGCAATCCTGATCGTGACTCTTGATGATTCAGGGCCAAGTTGATCTTCGAGGCAGAGTCTGCACGATCAGGGGCTGAAAACAGAACGTGAGGTGAGGGAAAGCTCTCGATTCTTTGCTAGATTGGACTCCTTGTTTGTTTGGTGGAAATGGATGGGAATAATGACGCGGACTTGGACTGCTGAAGGTGGAGTTGAGTTTGGTGATGCTTAGACTTGGGCGACGTGACCGCGAATTCCGGAGGAAGCTATCAAGTGCGCTTGTGAGGCGTGGCGTCATCGTGAGCTTGGCGTTGGCGTGGATGTTGCGTTTTCGTGTACACGAGCTCCTGTAGAACGAGTGCGTGGTCGCTGGAGGCGAGAGCAAGGCACCGGAGTGTGAACTCCCAGGCTCGCTTCTGCTGGACAAACGCTTGAAGTGAACCGCGTGACCACTCTACGGAGATGTTGCAGATCCAGCTTCTCACCGTCGCGAACAAGTCCTGCGTGATGTCCATCACCTCCGCGATGAATGCAGGCGCCGCGGCATCATGTTGAACTTGAGTATGTTGCACCACACGATCAAGGGCCACTTGATGTACCAAGGCCTTGCCGTTAAAGCGGAGGAGATGCTCGAGCTCGATTTCAGAGGGTGTGTGATAGATCTCTCGCAGCGACACACACACGACTCGATCGAATGCCTCGTGCACTTCCGATGGTTCTCCTTCCATGAATCGAGTACGGTCGGCTACGCCTTCCTTGACTGCCCAGGTCCTTGCGCTCTCAACATTTCCATTGTGGCGAGAGACTCCTGTGACAATGACGCCGTGGTGCTTGGCCAAGTAGCACGCCAACCCTCCCCATCCGCATTCGATTACGAGGACTCGCATCCCTGGCTCGAGCTCGAGTCGACGAGCGATGGCTTCCATCTTCTCAACCTGAGCGGCTGCAAGATCTTTGGCGGACACAGAACCCCAGTTGGCACACGAGAGTTGAAGACGCGGATCGAGCCACGTCTCAAAGAAGGCTTGGTCATCAGTGTTGAGGCCATGCTCTAGAAGCTGGCCACAAGCCAACGCGATGCTGCGAGCGGTTCGCCGACAAATACTTTCCTCAAGTTCTTGGGCGATGCCAGACAAGTCCCACTCGCCGTTGATGTATCGCTCGCGTAACTCGACGACGAGGCAGGAGGCTTCGATCAATGACTCTTCCGACTCTTCCTCACTTGCTTCGCTGTCGTCGCGGCCGTCTTCATCACGATCTTCCGACTTCGATGGTTCATCACGACCACACCAAAGTGCCCAAGCAACCCGAAGTGCGTAGAGCTTGACAAAGGGCAGCAGCGCCACTCCAATTAACACGCCGAATCCGATCGCCATGCTTCTTGCGTCCGTCATGTTGCCTTGCTGATCGCCGCTTCTCTCTTGCGGATGGCAGCGCAGATTCTCAAATGCGTGGACTGATGTTTTGCCGTCCACGGCGACATCCACAATGCCACCGTAGAGAACTAACTCGCGGCATACATTCAGAACTGCCCATGGATCTGGTGCCGGTGGAATCGCATGCTCTGCTGGGGCCATCTCGATGCTGTGGCTGTCATTCATGTGACGTGTGCAATCCGATCTTTCCACGAATGGCTACATCCGGTTTTAGCAGGACACACCTCGACCCATTTTTGTCCCTACCGTGTTTTGTCACACGTTGAGCTGATGCCAAAACTCGGGCATCATCGTGACGCCACCTCTGAAACCATGGTCGCGTCAACAGTATTCATTATCACAGTTCAGAAGGACCTTCTAAACGAGTAGGTACAGTACACCCCTCATCGTATACCGGTTTCGAGATATACCGGTTTTGATCCGGTATCTGGTCTGCTATTGTGCTGGGGAAATCTGACGTGAGGTTCCAGACAAGCAGCACCAAGCAGGAAGCGACGGAGACAATGGGCGGCAAGCAATCGCGTGTGGAGACCTCGGACGTGCAGACGGAGCTGCACACGGACGGCGACAACGACAGGCAGACCAAGACCACCATCTCCATCACGCCAGCGCTGCAGGACCAGATCCAGGAGCTCCAGAAGGGCGGCGCCGCCAAGCCAGCGCAGGCCGCCGCCGATGCGCAGCCTCTGCTCACGCCTGAGTACGTCCATAGTTATGCTGTTCTAATACTCGGTCTATTGGTTTGCTTACGGATTGTTGTTACTATTTACTGCAGGCAGGAGGCGGCGTTCAAGGAGCAGCTCCGACAAGCGTACTTGAAGGTGAGCTCTTCGATCTTGAGAGCTCGTGGGATGAATAAGATTGCTGACACGAATGGCTTTGTGGAATAGGGAGCGGAGGACTACAAGAAGAAGACCGAGACGGAGAGCAAGCGCTCGCTGGTGGTGGACTCTGCGAAGCAGGCGCAGCTCGCCAAGGACCTGGAGGCGCGCGAAGAAGCCAAGGTGAAGCAGCTCGTGAAGGAGATCAACCAGAAGAAGTACCGCGCGCCGCTCAACGACGTGCAGTGTTCGCCAGAGCGCGACGCGTGTCTGCAGTGCTATCGCGACAAGCAAAGCGACATTCTCAAGTGCAAAGAGGTCGCCGACGCGTTCATCCGCTGCGCGCAGCAGACCACCGAGCAGTTCGTCAAGGAACACTAGAGGACTCCATTCCATTCAAGAGGTGGTAGCACGGTAACTAGCTGCAAATATCGACTGGTGTGGGCTCACAAATCTCCATTAAAACGAGAGCACATGACGAGGAAGGGAAAGGAGAGAGCGGAAGAGAGAGGATAAACTAATGAAAGCAATGATCGACTGAGATGGAGAGTCTGCACAGAAGTCTTGTGTGGAGACCGACGATACGGATGCCGCTGAAGAAAAGAAAGGCAACGAGAGAGAGAGAGTGATGTGAACATAACTTTACATTTTCAGTTCTGTGGTGTGAGTGAAAAGAGGGGGCTTTTTCCCAATGAAGAAACCGCGTGCGTTGCATCTAGATCGATGAACACGTACAGTGTGCTCATCCGCAATACATAGTTGGGTCGTGGAGTGAGCGAGATCGCTTAGTTCTTCTTGGTCACCTGGCGCTCGTGGACGACGCTGCCACGGAGGGCAGGACGCACGTAGCTGGCAGGCTGGCCGATCTCGGCACCGAGACCCTCGAAGCTGTCGACCTGGATGATCTCCTCACGGGCAGCCTCGACCTCATCGATGAGCTTCTGCTCCGAGGCGGTGGCCGTGCGCTTCTCCTTACGGATGGCAGCCAGGATCTTGTCGGCCTCGACGGCCTTGCCGAGGGTGGCGTTCAAGAGAGCGACACGGTCCTCAGGGTTCTTCGAGACGAAGACCGTCTCCGTGAGCATCGCACGCACGGCGCTGTCGGTCGAGACGAGGTCGGCGACCTTCTTCATGTGCTTGTCCGATGGCATCTCGTAGGTGCGGCCGAATGGGAACGACAGACCACGCATGACGGCACCAACACCTGGCACAGGGAAGTTCTTGCTGATGCCGATGATGCCCTCCTGCGCTTCGTAGCAGAGCTGGGTCATGGCGTAGTCGAAGATCACATCAATGCCCTCCACGTGGCGGTTATTCTTGTAGAACCACATCGCCGAGTAGCCAAGGTAGATGCTCGAGAACACATCCGCGAAACGGCCCGAGATCATCTCGGCAAACTTGAGCTTACCACCGAGCACGAGCGAGAGATCGGCCGTGAGGGCAAAGTTCTTCGCGATCTTCGACATCTGCGACTCGTAGTGAGCAAGCAGGTCGCTCTTCGAGCGCGAGCGCGTGACGGCACCAGTCAGCGAGCCGACCGTGTTCGACACACCGTGGCCGACGAGCTTGTTGACCTCGCGCTTGAAGCCCGAGACGTCGTCGCCGTGCTGGATCGTCTTGATCAGGTCGTACAGGTGCGGGTGGGCACGCGTGAGACCCTGGCCGAAGATGATCAGCGAACGCGTGAGGATGTTGGCACCCTCGACGGTGATCGCGACTGGCAGCGACGTGTACACACCCGCCAGGAAGTTGTTTGGGCCACGGCAGATACCGGCACCACCGAGCACGTCCATGGCGCGGATGACCGTGTCACGACCACGGTCCGTGATCTGCTGCTTGCAGACACCCGAGATCACGGCAGGCTGCTCGTGCTGGTTGATCATGGCGTTGACCATGTGCTGGCCACTCTGCATGATGAACGTCTGCGCGCCCATGGTCGCGAGCTGCTCCTGGATACCCTCGAGCGTCGCGATTGGCACCTTGAACTGCTTACGCACACGCGCGTAGGCACCCGCAGCGTTCACCGACAGGTTGGCACCGGCACAGGCCGAGGCAGGCAGCGAGATCGAACGGCCTTCCGCCAGGCAGTCCATGAGCATGTTCCAGCCGTAACCCACGCGGGTCTGGCCACCGATGATCTTGTCCATTGGAATGAAGACGTCCTCGCCCGTCACAGGGCCGTTGAGGAACGGCACCGAGAGCGTGTCGTGGCGACGGCCCATCTGTAGACCGGCGTGGTCGCGCTCAAGCAGAGCGACCGTGATACCGGCGTGGCCGACGCCCTTGAGCAGACCCTCAGGGTCCGAGACGTCAATGGCGAGACCCACGCAGGTCGCGACAGGCGCGAGCGTGATGTAACGCTTGTTGAACGAGGCTTTGATACCCAGCACACCGTCCTGCACGCACACGACACCCTTGTCGCGCATGGCAGCGGCGTCCGAGCCCGACGACGGGCCGGTCAGACCGAAGCACGGAAGCTGCTTGCCCGTGGCCAGGTCTGGCAGGAAGTAGTCCTTCTGCTCCTGGGTACCGTAACGAAGCAGCAGCTCGGCAGGGCCGAGCGAGTTCGGCACACAGACCGACACGGCGGCCGCTGGGCTGCGCGTGGCGAGCTTGGTGATGACCATCGAGTGGCCGTGGGCCGTGAACTGCAGACCGCCGTACGACTTGGGGATGATCATGCCGAGGAAGCCCTTCTCCTTGATGTAGTTCCAGGCCTCGAGCGGCAGGTCCTGGTTCGTGACGATGTTGTAATCGTCCAACATCTCACAGAGCTGCTGCACCTCCGTGTCCATGAACTTCTGCTCCTCTGGCGTGAGCTTGGCCGAGTACTTGTCCAGCGTGGCAAGCGATGGCGAGCCCGAGAAGATGTCGCGGTCAAAGCCCACGGTGCCGCTCTCTAGTGCGGCCTTCTCCGTGTTGGACATGCGCGGCATCATCTTCTTCGCGACCTTGTAGAGCTGGCCGTAAAAGTTACGCGTCTGCAGCGTCTGCACGGCTGGCAGTGCCGAGTTGACGAGCATGTTCTGGTGGACCATGCCACCCGAGGCGCGCAGCGTGCGCTTGGACGCCGTCTTCAGCAGCGCAGGCGACAACATGTTGTGTGTGGTGACAACTACTTGGTGGTGTGGATGTCGAGGGGGCGTTTCCGAATGGGAAGTGCTGTTGGAAATAGTTGGCGAAAACACCAACAACGAAGCCAAGGGGTCGTTGGTCGTTTCGTGTTGGTGTTTGTTGGCGTTGGGAGTTGGGGCGTCAGGCTTCACACACCGCTTCGTCGTCACGTCTGGGATTCCGAGCATTTTTGCCGGTCGAGAAAGAGCGTTTGAAACAGTTAAAAACACGATAAGTGTTGGAATCAGGTGGGCCAGCCTTCAACCAGAATGGCACGCGTCCGGCGAATTCTCATCGGGCCACGCGCTCCCAGGAATAGCACGAGTGCGATTCATGCTAATACGGACATCAACTTCCTACTTCCACATTCACTTTCTCCGACGGCAGCATCCTACGAGCTGGGAGTGCTATTTTCAAGTTGTAAATGCAGCAGTCCGACGCTGCTCTTCTCTCTCCGCCCCGCACAGTTGCCAACATGTTTTAAACATATTTTGGGCCGAATCCAACATCATCCAACGTCACCCGTCACGTCGGCGGCCCCCTTGATTCTGACGTGTTTTGTGGCCCGATCGCGGCGTGATCATCGGTGCGTCATCGCTTCAAGTTGAGGTGGTCCACGCCACCTGAGCTTTTGACTTGGAAAGCTCCTGTTGGATCTGTTGGATCTGTTGGATCTGTCCTTGGCCTTGTCTTTGTCTTGGCCCCCTGACTTCAACTCGCACGCGTGATGCGTCCTGCTTCCCTTCCATCAACGCGTCACACACAAAGACGTCTTTCCCAAGCGAAGTGCACATTTCCTACTACGTAGTACACGCCATCAACCATAATGAAGCCGAGCGTGATTGAAACGAGCAGTGGATATACTGACACAGACACTAGACACTACTACCGGCACGTAGGCTTAGAAACTGCCGCTTGGCTGGTACGAGCCCATGTCCTCGCCTCGCGCCGTGAAGACCTTCTGCAGCAAGTGGTCTCCACATGCCATACGCGCACGCTCCGGCGTCACAGGCGACTGCAGCGTGAAGTGGCCAGTGATTCCAGCGTCCTCGCGAGCCGCGTAGATGGCTTCCTTGACCGCGAAGAACGCACTCGCGCCCAGGAACAGTGGCGGCTCGCCCACGGCCTTGCTCGAGTGGACAGCGAAGCGGTTCTTCTTGCCGCTGTCCAGCCAGACCTTGAAGTCCACAGGCAGATCGTTCATGCTCGGGATCTTGTACGCACCAGGGCCTCGCGTGAAGAGATGGCCGCGCTTGACCCACGGGTGGCCGTCGTCGCCCCAGATGAGCTCCTCCATGGCGAAGAGACCAAAGCCCTGCATGAACGCGCCTTCGATCTGGCCAACATCAATCGCTGGGTTGATGCTCGCGCCGAGATCCATCGACACGTCGACGCCGAGCATGTGGAAGTCGCCTGTGAGCACGTCGAGTTCGATCTCCGTGCAGCCCACGCCGGTCGTAAAGTAGTTGAACGCCGTGCCCTCGGCGGCGTTCTCCTTGACCGACTTGGAAAAATCGTAGCCGCAACGCTCGTTCGGCACGATGTAGAAGCCGTGGGCCGAGAGGTCGATTCGAGACATATACGCCCCACCGACGAGCTGTTGGAACGACGCCTCAGGCCCGAGACGCGCGCGGATAGGAGCCAAACGCGCCAAGATCTGCTCGCAGGCGTCGAGCGTCGCCATGCCGTAGAGGTCCGTGCTCATGGACGCAGCGGATGGCTGCGAGTTGGCGACCTTGCTGGTGTCCGTGTCTTCAATATGCACATTCTCGTGGGGAATACCGAACGCACGCGCAGCGACCTGGATGACCTTGGTATGCAGACCCTGGCCCATCTCGATACCGCCGTGGTTGACAAGGACACTGCCATCCGAGTAGACGTGGACGAGCGCGCCGCCCTGGTTCATGAACTTGGACGTGAAGCTGATACCGAACTTGACAGGGAGGATGGCGACGCCGCGCTTCTTGAAGCGGTGCTGCTTGTTGAACGCCTCGGCGTTCTTCTTCTTCTCCAAGAAGTCGCTCTTGACGATCGACCGCTGCCACAGATCCCGCAGGTTGAAGTCGTGCTCCAAAGGCTGGCCGAAGTGGGTGGACTGGCCGGCTCGGTACATGTTGCGCGTGCGCACTTCCTCGGGCTCAAGCTTGAGTGTGCGGGCGATGTGGTCGATGTACGTCTCCGCCAGGACGAGACCCTGCGGACCACCAAAGCCACGGAATGCCGTGTTTGTGGGCATGTTGGTCTTACAGGCACGGCCAGTTGCACGCAGATGAGGGATCTTGTACGAGTTGTCGCAGTGGAACAGCGCACGATCCATGACTGCCATGGACAAGTCGAGCGAGTAACCAGCGTTGTTGTACAGACCCACTTCAAGCGCCTGAATGAGACCGTCCGAGTTCACACCAACCTTGTACTTGGAGTAGAACGGGTGGCGACCACCAGTGGTGAGCATGTCGACGTGGCGTTCCAGCAAACACTTGACTGGACGCTTCATGACCTTGGCAGCCACTGCAGCGGCACACGAAACGAACACACTGCGGGTCTCCTTTCCGCCGAAGCCACCTCCGATACGCTTGGCAGTGGAGACCACACGGCTCTCGTGGATGCCGAGGACGCGAGCGACGAGCGTCTGCGCCTTCGTAGCTGCCTGCGTCGAACTCACCACCTTCATGCCACCTTCTGTAGGCGTACACAATGATACGTTCGTCTCGAAGTAGAACTGCTCCTGGCCACCCATGTAGAACTCGCCTTCCAGGATGGTCTCCGACTTCGCGAAACCTTCTTCGACATTGCCATCGTCAATGACGTGGGGCGGAGGGAAGAACGACTGGGCCTTGATCGCGTCCTGGATCGTGATGATCGACGGTAGTTCCTCGTACACGACCTTAACCTTCTCGGCAGCTTCCGTCGCGATCTCATGCGAGTCAGCGACAATCATACCGACTGGCTGGCCCACACATACAACTTCTTTCGTCGCGAAGCACTCCTCGTCCTTCAGAATCGCGCCGATAGTGTTGGAGCCAAGGTGGTGCTTCTCGAAGACTGACGCGTCAATGAAGCCGCGCACACCTTCCATGGCCAAAGCCTCGGTGGCATCAATACTCTTGATGAGCGCGTGCGCGTGCGTCGAGAGGACCAGCACACCGTGGACCGTGTCAGGCGTCGTCGGGATATCGTCCGTGTAGATGGCCTCACCAGTCACCTGGAGATACGCCGACTTGTGCATCAATGAATCACCGACAGGACCTCGCTTGCCCTGCGCCTCACCCTCAGGCTCAGCATCACCCTTGGCCGTGTGCTTCGACTTGGTCATACCGCCCTTCTCAAGGCCGAACGCCTGCATGCCTCGCGAGGACTCGCGCTCGTTGAGGACGAAAGACTCACCCGCCGATAGTTCGTTCTTCGCGACGGCTGGTGGAGCAGGCAGTTGCGAAGCAGCCTCTGCCTTGCTGTCTTCCTCCAGCAGCTTGGTCGTTGCGATGAGGAACTTGTACAAGAAACTCGCACACAGACTCTCACGGTAGCGGGCCATGCCACCAGGCACTCCCGCTGGCAAGATGAAGTCCTTCTCGTGAATGACGTCACACGCGGCATCGATCGTCGCCGTGTTGAATGGTTGGCCAATCAAGAACTGCTCCGTAGCAGCAGCAGCCTTCGTGAGCGGTGCCATACCGCCGTACACCAGCGAGGCGTCCGTAACGACCCAGCCAGCAGCGTCAGCTCCTGGAGCGAGCTTCACACGAATACCCGACGTGACGATAGAGATATCGTCCTCTCGTCGCTTGGCCTGCTTGAACGGCAGCATATACTCCCACTTCTTCGTGAGCGGCACGTACACGTTCGTGATCACCTCAGTCGGCGCGAGGTCCACCTTACGGTACGCCAGGAAGAAGTCACGCACACACACGTAGCGAGGCGTCTGCTGGCCAGCCGAGCGAAGCTCCACATACGCGTTCATCGCCGCCAGCAGTGGGTTCATATCCGAAATCGGACTCGCCGTGACGATGTTGCCTGCCAGACACGCGACGTTGCGGATGTGCGTACTGGCAAACCACTTGAGCATACGAGTAATCGACGTGAGTGTGTGGGTCTGGTACGACGGCAGCTTCTGGACATAGCTCGAGAGGTAGTCCTTGACCTCCGTGAGTGTGACGGCCGCACCAAATTTGACTCCTTCGAATGGCTCGGCAAAGAGACCGCTCTGGTTGATCGTGTCGCTGGCGTCGACCTGATCGATCGCCACGAGCTCTGGCACGCGGTTGACGTTGATGAGATGCACGTACTTGAGGTGCTTGAATTTGGTCTCAATGCCCATCTCCGTGTTGCCGACCGAGATCTTGGCGTCCGGGTGCTGCGTCTTCAACGCCAGCAGTTGAAGCAGCGTCACAGGCGCAAACCACTGCACACTGGCACCGTTGATCTGCAAGTACTCTGGCTGCAACGCCTTTTGCTGCAGCTCCGTTGGGAATTCGGTTTCGCGCTCTGCCGCTGGCTTGCTCTTGAGCTTGCCTTCCCACTTCTTCGCCAGCGATCGGATCTTGTTGGATGAGCAGCTCTTGACCTGCTTGACGCCGTCTTTCTCGTCGTGACCGTGGCCCATGTCTTCAATATCGACTGGCTCCTTGCCCTTGTTCGGACAGCCGGGGCAGTCGCCCTTGCACTTGGAGTCTTGCGCATCGACGCCAAACGACTTGGCAGCATCGAGGATCGGTCGATAGCCCGTGCATCGACACAGGTTGCCGTCCATGCCGTGCTCGATCTCTTCCATGGTCAGGTGGCGACCCGTCTCGCGCTGCTTCACCATCGCGTACAGTGCCATGATGAAGCCTGGCGTACAGTAGCCGCACTGGGATCCGTGGGACTCAGCGAGTGCCTGCTGCACTGGGTGGAGACCCGTGGCGTCCGTGCCACGGCCTGTGATGTGGCCGACGCCTTCCACAGTCGTCACAGCGCACGTGTCCATCGCACACACTGGCGTGAGACACGAGTTGACCGAGTAGTGACGCACTTCGTTAGCCTTAACGTCGAACTTGGACACCATGACAGTACATGCGCCGCACCCGCCTTCGCCACAGCCGAGCTTGGTGCCCGTGAGCTTGAGCGTCGTGCGCAGGAACTGCAGCAGCGTTTGTTCGGGTTGCACGTCCTTCTCCGGCACGTGCACGCGCTCGCCGTTCACGTAGAGTAGCAGATCATGACGCACAGCGACGCCGTCGCTCGCGACTGTAGAGATGGTGGGCGTGACAGCGTCGAGGACAGGCGCGGAGAGGGACGGACTAGGCGACATGGTGATGATGATTGAAAATGGATCGGAATTGTCGGATTCCGAGGGTTCTGGGGGCGCTCTGAGGGCCGCAAATGCGCGAGTGAATGGGCAAGCACCGCAGACGAAGAGTGACGTCGACAACGAGTGCTGCAGAATGGAAACCGCGCCGTGAATGCGTGGGCGAATGCGCTGCCTGAATGCAATGCGCTCTGGAGCTGATGCGATGCTGACGCAGGGTGCCGCACTTGCCCGGCGGAACGCCGCCCAAGGTAAAAGGGAGATGGACAAACAGGCGCAGCTCAACGTTGAAGAGATAGGCATAACCAGACTCAAAAGACGGTGGGTATGAAGAGGATTGTGTACGATAAAGGGTGCATTTACGTCTAGGATGCCGAGGTTGTTGCTGTTGTGATTGTTCAATCGATGAAAAGCAACCGTGTTTCAAGTGTTCAGCAAAACGTGCACCTGATTTTGGTATAAATTTGGTTAAACACAGCTGGATTTGGTTTCTGCGCTGATCGGGTCCTGGAATGGAAGAAGAACCCATTCGCATTCAGGTCGGGTTTGGCGGCTGTGGGTTTTTCAAATTTGAACCCAGGTTGGGACCTGATGTGGGTTTCAACCCACTTGAGTTTGAGAGCCAGAGGCTGAAACCTGTGGCCCGTGGAGAACTTTTTGAAATTCTTCACTGTGGCCCGTAATTTTCTCCCCTGGCCGCGGTTATATAACCGCCTGGGTTAGTGCAGGCCTTTTCTACCGCATCGAAGCAGCTTGAAACGTTGGCGATGGCAGGACGAGACCACGATGAAGATGAATGGCTTGATGAGGTCAAACAGCGCGAGGAGTTCGTCCTAGACGAGGTACGTACATGTCACGAGGATCTATGCTGCGAGAGCTATCGATGGACGTCTTAATCACGTTTTTCGCCCTCGATTATGTCGTACAGAACCTTCACGACTTCGACGTCTACGAAGAATCGGTGACTTACCGCCGCGCGCCAGACATGGGCGCCACCGCGTTCGTTGGTACTCGATTTGACGCGATGGTACGTCGAATTGAACACGTTTATGCCGAAACTACGACGTTTCGCGCGCCTCCGGTCGAAGAGCGATGAAAACTGACTGTAATGGCTGATGAAGGAGGAGGAGTTATACCACCCGATGATGCTCAAGAGCGAGACCAAGGCACCGACGTTCGCTGAAAGTCCCTTCGTGGCACCCGCTCCTGTTGTTGAAGCGAAGGGATCTCCGGATTTGGAGCCGACTGGCCCCGTCCCAGAGGCCGTGGAAGTCGCGTATCACGAAGTGAACCCAATGTTCGAGTCTGTCGTCCAAGCCGACGAGATCTTCCGTCAGCTCAAGGCCTCTATTCGTCCCTACGTGGAAGACTACCAGTGCTTTGCTGATTGGACCGTAAGTGGAGATTACGCGCCGACCGTTATTCGTGGTGAAGAAGGCCGAGTTTTGAACGAAATGATGACGCCACTATGATAGATCGAGGCTTTCGCCATGGTCGCGGCCGAGGAAGTGTACTTTAACGTCCAACTTCACCGCGTGCCATCCAAGAACGTCATTCGTGTGGACTTCAACCTGCGAGAGGTGCGTCGTCTGTCTCCATATAGCTGTGTGAAGACGAAGATAGCAACTAACTCTTGATGACGTCGCAATCAGGGCTCGGACTACCAATTCCTGGAGATTGTTGACAAGATCCGCAAGGAATGCAGGAGTCTCGACCAAGAACTCGCACAGCTGCCTGAGTTCAGGTTGGTTATTACAGTCAGCCTCCTTTCCTGCCAAGCTCAATGCTGACGATGGACTGCATTCTGTAGCTTCGACATCTTTGAGAGCTGGTCGTCTTCTGGCGAGCTCTTCCCAGGCTCGCTGACTGTCGGCGAGCACGATCTGCTGCTTCTTCTGGACGACATAACTTCTGTCCACTCGCACGCCTTCACGCGATACGAGGCCGCGAAGCAGCTCAAGGATTACTGTCAATACCACTCGAACCGCGACACGCTGCGTCGATCTCTCCTAGATCGCCTCATCAGTGCCCTGGAGACGATGATGCACGACGACAACGAGGACACCGTTCGGTTCGCGATCTACGTGATCCTGAACTTTGCGGAAGACAAAGCCTCGTGGAGTGGGTACGTTTTGGTTTGCTGTATCTGCTTCATGAGCTCGCATCCCATACTAACTTGACGACCTTTCACAGCATGAACTTCCCCGCCCTGCCTGAGATCCTGGAAACGATCGCACAGACTGTTCAAAAGCGATCGACCAAGAAGTTGGCAAACGATCTCCACACAGCCATCATCACGCAATCAAGCGCTAGTAGCATTGCCGTCGGCGGCAAGCAATAGGATCCCCCAGTACAGTACACGCACCCGACGCAGTGCTCCCATTTTCCCATTTTCCTCTTTTGTCGCCCCTCCATTATTGACTTCGTTTCATAAAATATGATACAGTATCGCTTTTGATGGTGTAAAATGAATCGTGCTGCAATTCATATTACACGAGGGTTACGTTTTGGAGTGTAACCTTTTGTCCTGTTGATGCTATCGCATGGGTATGTCGACATCAACACTTGAAGAGCTCCACAAGTTCAACGCGCCGGAATCGCCACAAGCGAAGGAACAGCGAGAACGACAGAAGCATGCGAGCCCCAGGAGCGTTGAGCATCTACCGACCAGGTCTCTTTGACGGCCAAGTGGTGCGCGAATCGTAGAAGTAGCTCTTGCAGTGAAGGGATGTGGTGTTAACGGAGACCGTCGATGTGCAGGCGATCGTCACGGGCGGCGGCACGGGAATCGGCAAGGCGATTACGCATGAGCTAGTGCTGCTCGGTTGTGCGGTGGTGATTGGCGCTCGGTGAGTGGGATGGCGATATGCTAGAAGCTATTGTGTGTGGTGTGGCTCACAGCATCGTTGAAATATGCAGCAAGGTTGAGCGCGTGGAGGCCACAGCGGCTGCAATTCGTGCGGATGTCGGCAAGAAGCTTGGCCGTAATGTTGACCACTTGGTGCTCGCGTTGGCGTGCGATATCCGCAGCGAGGAGAGCGTCGCTGCGTTTGTCAAGGCGACGCTGGACAAGTACAAGAAAATCGATTTCCTCGTCAACAACGGTACGTTGACCTAGCGATCTACTTGTCGTGTGGACGAATGTGTTGAACGAGTTCGCTTCGAGTAGCTGGTGGTCAGTTCCGCGCTCCTGCGGACAAGATCAACCTCAAGGGCTGGGACGCTGTCGTGCGCAACAACCTGTGGGTATTCAAGCATTGCATTTCGCCTTCAAATTTCACCAAATCTAACGAGTCTGGATTATGTAGGAACGGAACCTTCATCGTGACCAAGGCTGTGTACCACGCGTGGATGAAGGCTCACGGTGGCAGCATCGTCAACATCATCTTGGTGGCCGAGAAGGGCCACCCCATGATGGTGCACAGTGCTGCTGCCCGAGCGGGCATTGAGAACATGAGCAAGACGCTGTCGGTGGAGTGGGCCTCATGTGGCATCCGCATCAACAACGTCGCTCCGGTACGATACTATTCTGCTATGAGCCCTCACCGGACCACTATCTAACGTCCATACGTGTTCTCCATCCAGGGTATCATCCTCTCGAGCGGTGCGGACAACTACGAAGGTGGTGAGAAGCTGTTCCACGAGTTCTCCAAGAAGTACACGGGCGCCAAGCGCGTGGGCAGCGTCGAGGAATGCTCGGCCGCTGTGCTGCACTACCTCTCTCCAGCCTCGGCGTACACGACCGGCACCACGCTCCACGTGGACGGCGGCTGGCGCCTGATCGGTCCTATCTTCGAGATCCCTGACCACAAGCGCACGCCAGTGTACGGAACCGTGACGTCTGCTAAGTCCAAGCTCTGAGCTGAGCTTGTTTGATCGATCCATCACGGGTGCTAGTGTATGTAGCCATGTCATCCTACAGGAATAGTAACCCCTGGCTGTTTGGCAATTCATTTCTGAATTGACACGTAGACGTTTGACTTGAAGTTACGTTTTCCACCTTCATCATTGCATACATGTATGAAATATAACAGGTTGATGAAGCTGATGAGCTCTTGGCCCAATGTTGCCATCAACATTCCGAAAGCACCCGCACGATTGAGTGAGCAGCTCAGCTCGCATTATTGCTTCATTACCGCAGCAAAGCACCGCCAACAAGACAAAGATGCCAATGCGCGCAGAGAATGCGCCGAGCGTGTACCGTCCAGACCTCTTCGTGGGAAAAGTGGTGCGTTCCTAATCCCACTGCCAATGCCCGTGTCAATGGATCCCGCTCACATATTTGTGGGTAAATGGAGTAGGCGCTGGTCACCGGCGGAGGTACAGGCATCGGCAAATGCATTGCCCATGAGCTGGCGTCGTTGGGATGCACCGTCGTGATCGCTGCGCGGTACGTCTCTTCATAGAACTGTAGCTGTAGCTCTTTGTTGGAAATGTCCTCACCGCTAGTGTCCTGCAGTAACGCGGAGCGCATTGAAGCCACGGCGAACGTCATCCGCGGGGAACTCAAGAAGGCCGGTCGCAAGAACGTCGATGAGCTCGTGTATTCGGTGCCGTGCGATATTCGCAACGAAGAGCAGGTCGCCGCCATGGTCCAGAAGACACTCGACAAGTACAAGAAGATCGACTTCCTCGTCAACAACGGTAGGACGACTCTGGCTCATTACCTGTCTGTCGTCTTGGGGACTTGCACTGACTGGAGCTGTGTGCTTGATGTATAGCTGGTGGCCAGTTCCGTGCGTACGCGGCGGACATCAAGTTCAAGGGCTGGGACGCTGTCGTGCGCACGAACCTGTAAGGATACCTTCCCTCGGTTACATTCTCTGCATCTCGCTGACTGTAGCTCTCTCTGTGTCTCTACTAGGAACGGTACGTTCATTGTGACCAAGGCCGTGTACCACGCATGGATGAAGGACAACGGCGGCAGCGTCGTGAACATCATCCTCGTGATCGACAAGGGGTACCCGGGTATGGTCCACAGCGCCGCGGCTCGTGCTGGTGTCGAGAACATGAGCAAGACACTGTCGGTCGAGTGGGCGTCGTCGGGCATCCGCGTGAACAACGTGGCGCCTGGAATCGTGCTCTCGAGCGGAGCCGACAACTACGAAGGCGGCGAGTCGCTGTTCCACTACGCTGCGAACAAGGTCACGCCCGCCAAGCGCGTGGGCAGCGTCGAAGAAGTGTCGGCCGCTGTGCTGTACTACTTGTCGCCGGCGTCGGCCTACACCACGGGCACGACCATGCACGTGGACGGCGGCTGGCACTTGCTGGGCCCGATGCTCGACGTGCCGGACCACGAGAACACGCCAGTGTACGGCTCCGTCACGGCCAAGCTCTAAGTCCTGTACTGTAGCTCACCACGCGAATCAATGGCAAAGGCAGAAAACCCACAACAACAGTCATAACGTGAAACACATGATTTGCAAAGGCTGTCATACCATCATTATTCATAGTGCTGCTGGGCACGCAGACGCTCCTGCTGCCGCTGGTGGCCCTGCTCGATGGCGTCGCGGATCATGACCTTGCCCACAACGTACGCGCCGCTCGCGACCATGCCGTACAACGCGAATAAGTACGACGCGATCACACTCGCGGCGCCCACAAAGCCCAGCACGATGAACGCCAACGCACTCAGCGGGTCGGGTTGGTACGAGAACACCATCGACACGAGGCTGAAGAAGAAGTAGAATAGCGCACCGAGCAGACCCGTCGTGAAGTTCATCACTGCCACGAAGATCCAGTTGAGAATCGTGCTCACGAGCTCTTCATCGCGTCCGGAAAACACTTGTAAGATCAAGTGGTAGAAGGTCTGCTGCTGCGCAAACACCTTGCCCTTGTCGTACGCGTCCCAGAAGCGCTGGCGCACCTCGGCCATTCCAAAGTCCGACCACAACCCCACGTACGCCTTGGCGTCTTTCATCTTCTGCTCACGGATCGCGTCCAATCGCTCCATCTGATGCTGGTGTTTGTCTGCGAGCTTCTGGCGTTGCGGCACGATGGCATTGTACGGCTCACGGAATCGCCAGAACCACACCTTCGCTTCGTCTGCGTACGCCTGCGCTTCCATGTAGTTCGCGTAGGCCTCTTGGAACTCGGGCATGTTCGCAGCGTTGATCATGCGCGTCTCGTACTCCTGCTTCATCTCCGGCGTGACGACGTAGAGCGCAGGCGCCAGCAGCATGAAGAACATGCCAATGGCCCAGAGCCCGACACCCGTCTTGACTTTGGGCGACTGCCACGCGCGCGTAGCGAACGCCTTCACAATCGCGACGCCAGGATCGCCACCAGAGCCGCCATTTTGGCTCGATCGCTGCGGAATCACCGAGTCTACGAGACGAAATTCGAGTTAGTGATCGTGCAGTATAACAAGCAAAATAGATCACTTCAAGATACGAAAAGAGCCTCATCTGAAAGGCAGATTCGCATAGAACAACGTGTACATACCTCTGGGGCTCCTGTCGTCCGGGTTTGGCACTGTGCGTCGATGCATTTTGCCGTAGCTCTTCACCAGATTCTCAATTTCTTCAACTTTGAGCTTCTTGTCAAACCGCCACGTAAGGATTCGTACCTTAACGAAGAATCACAGTAATACCTTATGCTGAATGTGGTTCGGGGAACAAGTCCCAAGTTGAACTCATGTGAAGAGCTATTCGTAAGATGGCTACATCTTGGACGTCTTGTCTGGTGGACCCTGCTACTTCAACAGCACGTCGCCCACGCAGCTGCGCATAGAGTCTGGTCTCCTGCCTGAGCTACTTGTTCGAGAACCTCCATTGTCGTGTCGGTTCGTGCGGCTAATGACGCTGTAGAAGAGAAAGGCGACTAGACGAGAAAGGCGACATCTAGGACAACGATGGCGCCGCCCGTGGACTCGCCCAAGCGCAACTCTGCTCCGAAGCAGCTCGACAAGCTGGACGTCGATGCTGAGCGCCAGAAGGCGACTAGTAAATCAGGGAGCTTCTCAGCCAAATCATCCCAAGAGAAAAAGAAGAATACCAAGAAGAATCAGCCCCAGGACGAGATTGACAAGCCTATAGCCAAACCAACGACGAAGGACAAGCCCACGGCCGGAAAGAAGACGAAGGTAGCTGTTGCTGTGGCGGGAGAAGACGAGTTTAATGATATCGGAGATGCTGCGAAAGATATGGCGAAGAACGAGAAGCTGGCTCAGGGATCAGGACCGAAAGGCAAGACCCGGCCGGCGTCGGCGGGCGTGGGCGCGCCAAAGCTCGCGCCACTGGCTCGACCGGCGAGTGCGGGGGTGGCAAAACAAGCTGCAGACCCAGGCAAGCTGAAGGCACTGAACAACGGGAGTCCAAAAAAGCAAGGCTCGGGCAAGACGGCGTTCATCGAGAAGCCGGACGATGCAAACGAGGCGTCAGACAAAACAGAGCGAGCACTGGGAGATGACGAGCCCCAAGCCAAGGGCGTGTACGATATCTTTATCCAGACACGGCGGTGTGAGAAGTTCTGTGAAAGTGTCGGCCTCACGCTGAAGCACATCCGCAAGATGAAGAAGAAGTTTGATGAGAACGACATGTACCACTCGTGAGTCGCAGTGTCCTGGTCGGATCCCCACGTCTCGTAGGGCTCGTACTGACTCATTGTGTGTTTGTATATGACGACAGTGGCGAGATCACGCAGGCCGAGTTCTTTTTCATCATCAACGAGGACCGGCGGCCGCTCACGAAGGGCATTCTGCACTACGGCAACGTGGCTTACGACCAAAAGTTCATGAGCTTCGACGAGTTCCTGCTCTGCGTGTGCTCGTTTGCCGTGCTAACGCCTCCGGAAGTGTACCAATACGTGTTCGACTTGTACGATGATGACAAATCCGGTACTCTGGATGAGTACGAGTTCGCCAAGATAAGCAAAGAGATGCAGAGCAAGCAGTTCTCTTTCCCCAAGAACGTGGCGATGGCTATCAGTATGCTTGGGGGCACAGACGGCAAAGGCGGTGGCGCGTACGTGAGTGACGACGGACTCGTGGATCTCGGCGAGTTCATGAAGTTTGCGAAGTTGTTTCCCGTGGCGTTTTTCCCGCTATTCAACTTCCAGAAAAACGTGCGCAAAGCGACGTTGGGTGAAAGCAAATGGTCGAATTTGGCGGCACGGAAACTCAAGATTCAAGAATTGGTGAGCCACATGCGCCGCAACTACGGCGCGATCCCGGATCTGTCACTCGGCCAGCGACTGTGGAGCATAGTCGACGACGAAGTCCTGGATATTCGCAAGCGAGCGTCCGAAATCTACGGCTGTGAGCTCGCGCAACGGCGAGTGATCGGCGATACGGGCGATGGAGAAGGCCACAGTTGAGTGATTTGACCACTATCCTCGTCCCAGGCCCGTCAACCCCACAAAGGAATCCTTTTACGATCCGAAATGGATGTCGAGAAGGTTCGGGCGGCACTGCGCAAGATCAACAACGCAGCTTATGCGGACGCTCCACGGAGAGATGATGATGGTGAGCCGTCGTGGGATGCGGTGGTCGTGTTCGAGTCGATTTCTCGTGCTGACTTCCGCGAGTGGCTGGACCGACACCGACACGGCGAGCTGCGACGATGGGCGTATGAGCCGACCGCATGTGACGCTGGCCGCGTGGTCGTCTACAGTTTAGCGTCTCGGACTCACGCGAACACGGCAGGTTGGATCATCACACGCATCATGCGTCAGCTCGTAACGTGGGGAGGTGTTGATATCTTCGACACCTTACTTGACGGGTGCTGTGACTGTCGACGTGGGCGACCGAGAACAGGAACCGAACCAAAGCTTCACGCCTGCGGGACTTGACTGGCCCACACTCGTCCTCGAAGTCGCGTTCAAAAACGATTCGCGAGCTCTTCTGGCGGCCAAGTTCATGCGTTGGATGCGACCAAACACGACGGTTCAAGTCGCAATTGGAATCAAGATCTTCCACAACCAGCGTCGCCTGGCCATTCTTCACGCTCGAGGTTGCGCCACGCAACGCGCCGAGTTTGGAGCTGACGTCAGCGTTCAACCTCCGCCGCCGCTCGTGTTTCCACTCGAAGCCGTGTACGTAGGCTCCCAGATCCCAGCCACACTTTCACCTCATGTGGACGAGAACATCGCAATCGATTTGGACAAACTTCGCGCTGTGATCGACGAATGCGTAGCGCATCATTGACTGTGCTCTTAGCTACTGTAGTTCTCAACTCACTTTGCTGAATATCAATGAATCCTTTCTTGATCATCATCCAGTGTACAGCTTCTTAGCGAGCTCACGCACACGCGTTTGAGTGGTCTGCCGCAGCAAAACAAACCGCCAAATGCGGTCTTTGAGTGGCAGTGGTGGCAGGATTCCGTGGTTCTGGCGCATGTACAAGACCAGTTGCTGGACGAGAGCCTTGTCACTGGTCTTTTGGATCCAGTACGCTTCACCAAGGTCAGCAGCACGACGCACGTTGCGTTGGATCTGGAAAAGCGGGTAAAACGCGACCTGATGAAGCCTCGAGAAGCGTTCAAACTCTTGAAACGTCCAGTTTCCTTCGAGCGACGTGCCGACAGCGACTTCACTCGTGGCCTGACGAATGTTGCCGGCGAAGGCGCTTTTCAGCACTTGCAAGTCTTCGCCCAACTTCATCAGGTCGCTTTCGACCATAGACGTTTGCGAGGGCCCGCGTGGCTTGGTTGCCGTGTTGTCCGAGTACACTTGGAAGAAAAATTGAAGTAGCTCTGGCTCACTGAACGACGCGAATGTCACGACGCAGCGCATGAACTCGTCGAATGTAAGCCGCGTTTGTGTAGGAGATGAGAGCCCTGCGAGACGGAGAATGCTCTTCGTCAGCGCGCGTTTCTCTTCGTGGACGATGTAGAAGAAGCTCGTGAACGTGATTGTGTTGCTGTTTATCGGAGACCATCAATAATAACATCAGCCATTTGATTTATACACGCTGATCAAGCCGTGATAGTGTAAGCACGTACGTGTCGTCGGTGTCCTCGTCGTTGAACTCCTTGCGCAGACACCACACGTCCTTGCGGGTCATACCGAGTCGAAAACACAACTTCGAGACGTCTTCACTTTCAATCATCTCGCCAAAAGGACGGTTGCCTTCACTGGGTTTTGCTGACAGAGTTGCTTTACTTCCAGTCGTATCTTTCCCTCCGTCGTTGTCGGCGGCGGCACGTATTCGAGGCAGATGAGATGGTGGCGACTGAGCTCTGGACCTCTGAACGGAAACCGGACGAGCTACAGCAGCATTGGATGCAGTGATGGGCTCACTCGACGCAGAACTACCGAGGTTCTTGACGGCGTCGTTGTTTCGTAGCCGCTTGAGCCCTCCCGGGGCAGTATGACTTCGTTTTAGAGTGCCAGCATTGGGATTCGGGCCTTTGGTCGACGTTATCGGGGTTGTCTCGTTGCCGACTGCTTCAGTTTGGTCTTCTTCGCTGGCAGTGTAGGATGTGCCGGCCGTTGCATTGACGACGATCTGGTTGATGCGCGTCGTGCCTTTTGCTTGGTGAGTCGGTGACTTGCGCTTGTTGGACGGACTCGTAGCGCCGCCTCGACTCTGCGGCCGCACCGTGCCTAGATCTGTCAGCGGCAACGCGTGATCTCGCTTCATTGGAGCGACTGCTGAACTTCCTTGTGGACTCAGGTGCTTACTACCAACGTTCGTTGACTCGAGGTTGGATGCTCAGTGAGCTTAACATAGACGATCACGCCAGAGAAGTCCGCAGGATCCCATGGCTAACCTCAGATCACCCTCCAAACGTCCAGACAAGGAGACCCTGACTCGGGTCGCGGAAAAGTGTGAGAGGCAATTGACTCAGCGACAACTACAACAGCAGAGAGAACATGCTGATGCCGTCAGGGATTCTGTCGTTCATGAAGATCAGCGCTCTTGCCTGGGGATGTGTCTTCAATCAAATCCGAATTCGTTGAAGTGAGACTTTCAGAAATGCGAATGATGGTAACCCACCCATTGATTGTTGGGTGAGGGATGGACGCCAATGAACTCTCCTCTCACAGGCTTCTCAATAAATATCCAGCGTATGGCGGAAGAAGGCGCTGCCAGAAGCTTGGTGCTGCCGCGGCTGCGGTGGCTTCCCCGGCTCGCCGTCGACATGGATCTCCCGCGCGTCACACTCCAGCCCAGTGGACGCTGCACCCGAGTGCCGCGGATCCCATGGGTCTGTGGCGTCGATGCGTGGAGGATATGGAGCTGCTGGCGCTCGCGTGGCTCGTGGATCCTTACGCATGGAGAAAGCTAGTGGACGCACAGAATCCGGACTCCATCCGCGGTGGTCTCAGAACCAACGACAGCACCATGCCCACGTATTTGATCCAGTTGCCAAGACCAGACGTAACGACTCATGAGCAAATGCGGAACTTCTTGCAAGCCATGTTTGCTCCTATCGACGACACCGAACGCAGCGAAGAATTTCGTCAAGCCAAGGCCAGATTGATAGCTCAAGAGACGCGTGAGAACGTTCTCGGAGCCGCTGAAAAGCTGCAGATCACAGTGGAACTCGTATATCGATCACATCCCGAGAACCTCCACGCCACGATGTTGGACTGGTTCGAAGAAACACGTGACCGTCCAAGGCGTTGCAAGCTTGCTGGTCTCGGCCAATTCGATCCTAACACGATCACACAACGAACAATCGCAAGAATCCACGCTCAAGTCCACAGTGGCCTCGTGGTAGGAAACGCCCTGATCGGACTGCACAAAAGACGCCTTGACCCCGCACGCGACGAACCAGCTCTTCACGGATTTGCTTGGAGAATACGGCGCCAAGTGACTGCGTGTACGCCACTTGGGCCGGAGGCGTTGGGTGATGGAAGCATTCTTCTCGAAATTGATCGGAAGAGCGGCTTCGAAGGCGACCGGGACCGGAGGATTGAGCGCCGTCGCGTTGAGAATCGACAACTTCCAGTTTGGAAACTCGGTGGCCAAGCGTCGCAGCGCACTGCTATGGTGGTTCTACGGTCTCTTCAGCCAGGAGGCGTGTCACTCGATTCACAAGATTGAATTCCCTTTGCTCGGCCAGTGCATCCCATTCCTCGGAGACATGCTTTGGTTCTTGGAAGTACTGCAAACACACCGAGCCCCTCGCCCGGAGCTCTTCCTCGTCGACGCTTTCGATGATCACGTAGCGAGCGAAGGGCCATTCGAAGATCAGTGGGCGATCGTTCCGTGTGGATACCCGATACGCATCCACGCCGGAGAAAACTCACCAGAGTACCAGTTGGTCTTCGATGACCGCGTGACGAGATTCCGCGTATTCCGTGACGATCCAACGCTTGATTGCCTCGATATCCTTGTCCCAGGATACGGACACTGCCGAATTAGACGTTCGGAGACTGTGGTGGTTGAGACGGAACTTCTCACGCCGTGGATTTTGGACCAACACTCGATCCAGTCGATGGCGTTCGGGCTTTTGGATGTCAGCGAGACGGAATTGAGCCGCCTGCTTGCCTTTCTGGGTCTGATGGGCCTACCCGTGAAGACACTACGTCTCACACGAGACACAGCGATAGTTATTCAGGCACTCGGATCCCTTGGTGTGGATTTCCTGCATCAGCTCGTCACTATTTGTCCACGACTGGAAACGCTGAGTCTCGAAGCCGTGCCCGCAGCCAACGCTGACGCACTCGTGGTCCTATACGAACACGACGTGTGTGGTATCAAGTCATTGGACCTCTTGGACCGTGTGTTCGGCGATACATCGAGTCTGCTGACGTTTGTGGAAGCCCTCGGAACGTCCACACTGAAGATCTCTCGCATACTCGAGTCGTTGTCGCTGGATTTGACAAGAAACAACGATACCGCTGGTGATCAAGAAGACGACGACACACTAGTTCTGGCTGTGTTTGCGATGCTGAAAGCCAACCAATGTTTGCGGTCCGTGCATATCCACGTTTCGCAGAGGCATATCGCTCGATATACGTCACGTTTCCGCACGCAGCGCGAAACAAAGATCCACGCGCAGAAGTCACCGATGCCGCTGAGAGCCAAGCATGCACTGCTCAGTGTTTTGGAGATGCGCCACACGCTAAGCCAGGATGTATTATCTGTTGTGTTTGACTTCGCGGCCGAGTGCGGAACGCGCAAGGTCTCCGTAACGACACCCTACTACTAGTGCAAGACACAAGAGATCACAACTTCGATTTTATAACTCTTTTTTTTTTTTGGGAACGTGAAGTTGACATTAGTGTTAACGATTGTCTACTCTACTCGTGTGCCGTCACGTGGCTATTCCGGTTGTCGGCGCCCCCGCTTACGGGAGGAGCGATGCGCGTGTTCTCGGTCGAGGATAAGTCGAAGTTGTGGCAGGAGAGTGGCTGAGGGAGCTTGTTGCGTCCATGGGTGGGAGATGTCATGGGGTAAGAGCGCCGTGAGTTCGGTGTGAGTTGATCGTGATCGAACGGTCCGCACGAAGTGCGCCGTGTGTCCATTGCGTTGTTGGCAAGGCGATCGGCCATCTTGTTGCCGGCTCGGAGGCTGTGGTTGAGGGTGTAGTGGTCGAGGTCTCGGAGTCGTTGTTGAGTTTG